>JALPQI010019371.1:0-19100 GCA_025490895.1 Thaumatotibia leucotreta
GACACATTACTGCGATCGCCAATCCGCTTGACCAGCGTAGCGATTATGGGCATTTACCTCCTAATGCGTCTATACGCATAGTTAATAGGAGAGGCCTACGTCCAGCAGTGGACTATCATAGGCTGATGATGAGGTTTTACATCGTTAACATAAAAAAATGTACATAGTTAAGACCTTAATCAAAACAAAAATCACGATCGATGGTGTCAATAGTGTTACCAAAGTTAGTTATACAAACTGTGTGGTATACACTCTGTCCAACAGCCTTCGGCAGTAGTATAAAGGCCCGGCCACGACATTGGTCTAAGGCGACCAGCGGCGAGCGAATCCATGAGTTGGAGCGGGATGCCGATATGGGTACTCCCTCTCGCACGTATGGTTTTCCGCTAAGCCGGTCGCCTTAGACCAATGTCGTGGCCGCGGCATAAGGAGGCTAATTTAAGAGACTGTTCGTTTTTTTATCGTTCATTTTGAATTTATCGCTCTTCTTCAGTGCCAAAAGTTATTACACAAAATTTGACTTTGTAACACAACAATTCATGCCATGAAATTTATTTTTAATTAAAGGCCTTTAATTATGTATCATTTTTATACAATCGACCATTAACACACAGATTTTCTTTCATTTGAATAAAAGTAAAGTGCATAAAATTTTGGGCGCGTCACCATTAGAATTCCTTTTTTATTATGTGATTTTGTTTTGATATTTACATAGTCAATTTTGAATCCAGGATCTCCACGGAGGCCGCCACACTTACTTATTGACTTACAATCGCCATCATATTATAGTTGCGTTGGCGATGGTACAGGAAAATGTTTTCCAGGGGCAAATCAAAAAGTCTAATCTGTCAAAATCTACGGAAATGGCTACGAGACTTCTCATCCTATCTGTCCATTTTGATGTGGGTACTATTGTTGTCTCGTCTTGGTTCCTTGAGTATATTAAGGACATTTATGTAAAATGCGTCCGAATGAAATCATTGGTAACGAAAAAGGGGGTATTTATTATTTTACACTTTATTTATAAACTTTTCTTAACTTAGTAAGCCGCTATGTATCGGATGTCCCTTTCCAGGTTATAGACATATTGATAGAAAATAAGCGATAGCGCGCTAGCCCAACCCCTGTTCACCATTTCCCCCTCTAGATTCGCTTCAGATTCGTATCTTTTGTAATTTTTAAACTAATTTTTGTTCTTATTTGAAAACCACAAAATGTCTCCTGTCGAGGGTGAAAATACTATTTAAATTAAATGTATTTAAACATAACTAGAAACTTTTATTCTCATAAAAATATACATTATTCACTTAAAAAAACTCTAAAATGGGTCTAAAATGAACAACTTACACTATAAAAACACAAGTGGATATGTCATTTCTCTGATTTTATTTCATTTCATACTTATGATTGGAAATTTTAAAATGTATCCCCCTTATTTATAAACGTCTGCTAACTTAACAAGCCGCTAATAATAATTGTTTGTCCCTTTTGCTCTTATGGACACATTGTTAGACGTTTATGAATAAGGGAATAAATCTATATTCGTCATTAGATATCTTGGAGCAGTCACGATTCTCAAAAATATCTGAATAGCTCCGATATACCTAGACTAGAGGTATCCTATGGTGATTGTAAACCCTTCTTTTAGCATTTCCTTATTTGGGTAGAAAGCACTTTTCTTAAACAGTAACTTTCTCCCTAGAGTCGAGCAGATAAAAAAATAAAATTGCTAGGTGTTTCAGGCACAATGTTCGACAATCAAACATAGACCTTGGAGCTAGGGTATAATGTTCACTTTAGAAGGCCTGGTAGTTGAGACTTTGTTTTAGAATATGGGTAAATTACTCAAAGGCGTCTCAACTTTGGTTTTAATTTATTTTTCGCTTAGGGCTCTAGAAGATTGAGTGAGAAGATTTTATACCAAAGTCTATGTGCTGCCTTTATTTTTGAATAGGTATAATAAAATTTACACTTGTTAGCTCCGGTTTATATGGATAGCGTGTATAGAAAGTTGTGTATGAAATACTTTGGCATGGACAATTTCGGTATGTATAAGCTGTAGTAAACCCTAAAACGCCCTGCGCACGTGCCTGTGATGCACACGTATTCGGTGGGCTCGGCCTTTAAGCGAAATATTTCCTAAATTATCTGATAAAACGTTTGTACGTTGTATTGTAATTTTTGACCGTTTTATCTTTAACGACCCATCCATCCGGCATTCAGCCACGATTAGATTTTTTGTAAAATATTTTAATTGTTTAGGTATATATCGCAGATACATCATCAATCAATTGCGGATTGCGGACCACTGCTGAAAATAGGCGTCTCCTATTATTTATGCGTATGGACACACTAGGAGGTAATGCCCATAATCGCCACGCTGAGCAAGCGGGTTGGCGATCGCAGTAATGTGTCCACTACGATGACGCTGCTGCCCATTATCAATCTTTTATCAAATAGCGGTCAGTGACACTTTCATTCCCTTAGTCGACTCTTACGACACCCGCAGGAGGAGTTGTTGTTGAGGGTGGTGACAAATGTATTCTTACTGCCGTCACCACACGGCTATACATAAACAAAATATAACACTAATCTGCTTTTTATAAAGTAACTAGAACAGTATAATAAATCTGTGACCTATGCCCACCACAGTATGCTAATATCGGTAGTAATTAGTGTGGTCGACTGACCCACTTCTCTCTTACTATAAATCCTACTTCTTATAATTGAGTCAAAATTATTTTCGTTGTCTTGTTTCATACCACTCTGTCACGCTTCTAGTTGCTGTCTCGACACAGTATATAAAAAAATCCGGTGCACTTGTATTTCTTTTTCAGGCTAGATTTTTATCCATACATCAAAAATTGGAAACAAAACATCATCTCATACAAAAATCAGAACTGTGTCACGTTTTTTAGGGACACAAAATAAGACAACGAAAATAAATTTGACCCAATTATTAACCTCCTACGACCCCTTTTAGACGAAGTACTATTTCGAATAAATATTGCTTTTATGCGTGATATTGATTATACTTAGCATGAGTTTATTATAATACTTAAGTATTACTTAAAAGAAGCGTAGAACGTCCACTCACAAGATGGATGCTGGTTGTAGGTCCCTTCATGTCGGTGTATGTGGAGGTCCAAAGGGGAGACTTAATGTTCAACAGTGGATATCTCTTTTTCCATTGCGTTACCATTTTTTTCATACATTTTGCATGCTGGTAATGGAACAGAAGGATCTAAAATTGTATGTAAATAGGTACCTACATTTTAGGACGTTTTTTTCTTCTATTAGGATTCAACCAGTAGCAATTCTGAGTAGAATTCACATGAAAAATATCTTGTTAAGAATGTAGGGGGACAACTTTTATTACAATGGCCCAGTAGCCAAGTATTTATATACTTATACATTTTCGTGGATATCCATTACGCATAATGTCACGTTACGTCTTAGTATAAACGTTCAGAATATTCATATTATATTTGATATGGGCGGCAGCATTACAGCGATGATCTCATGAATTATCTTATGATTTCGTATTCCATTTTGGTTTGTTCTTGTTAGATTCATAATATTATCAAATCTGTTTGTATCGTAAAAGAAGTCAGGAAATCATAGCTGCATGCATTATTTTCCTGACGTTTGGAGCGTAAAGTCTTAATATAATGTTCTGTTACCGATAATTTTCGAAATACAGTTTAGGAAAAAATCTCAAATGTTACCCCACATACCCCACTATAAAATTTGGAGTTGCGGGAAACGGTACATCTCTATAATATGTGTGAATACAATTTATTTTTGTAAGCTATCCTATCCTATAGGTAATTATCTAATGATAACATTATTTTTCTCAATATTGGAATGGAAGTTTTTACAGAAGGCCTAAAAATAATTTAAAAGTAAAAAAAATCTTACCGCATTATTCATAAACGTGTGTTAACTTAACAAGCTGCTAATAATTGTTTGTCCCTTTCGGTCTTAACAATGTGTCCATAAGAGCAAAATGGACAAACAATTATTTAGCGGCTTGTTAAGTTAACCAAAGTTTATGAATAAGGGAGTTAGTTCAAAAAAAGATTTTTTTTAACTTTTAAATTCTAATAATTATTTATTATTTTTCCAAAACAAATGATTTTAGCAATTATTTACGGTATCTATCTCATTTTATGTAGGTATATTTACTTTTATGTCAGCATTTAAACAATAGCTTGACGCAATCGCAGACGCAGTAACGGAATTCAAATATTTAGGCTCAGTCCTTATGAGCAACGGAGAGATAGAAGCGGGCGCACAGAGTAAATGTGGCATGGCAGAAGTGGCGAGCGCTAACTGGAGTCCTATGTGACGCCCGCATGCCGGTACGAACAAAGGGCAATGTGTAAGACGGCGGTAAGACCTGCAATAACCTATGGTGCGGAGTGTTGGCCCATGAAGAAAACACATTTGCAGAAACTTCAAACTTCAGAAATGAAAATGCTAAGGTGGTCGGGAGGAGTCACTAGATTGGATAAAGTTAGGAACGAATATATTCGTGGAAGTTTTAAAGTTGCCCCTATAATAGCCAAACTTACAGAAAGCCGTCTGAGATGGTACGGCCACGTAATGCGAAGAGACGAGGAACATGTGGTTAGAAAAGCACTAGGCCTAGTAGAACACGAAAAAGGTAGAGGGCGCCCTCCTACTACCTGGTGGACCAGCATTTACAAACTCCTACGAGAGGAGTTATCATTATTGTTAGCAACACGCAAATTTAGACAGGATGAATATCTTAGAACTTTTTATAAAACATATAACAAAATACTAAAGAAACTGATTTTTACTGCCAAAAACATTCACATTAAAAATCAATACAAAGAGCAAAGCATAAAAGTAAAGCAATTTGGAGAATCGTAAATGAAAATACGAGCAAAAAGTTGATTCCCGATAAAAGTATGATCAAACTTCGGGTTAATAATGCGATAATTGATGATCCTAAAATGGTAAGCGATGCTTTTAACGAATACTTTGTTAGCGCGGGTAAGGTTTCCAGTATAGATGCAAATAATAGTCGTGAACATATGAACCTATTAAAAAATAATCACATAAATAACGTAAAGTCAGTTTTCATGTCACCTATTGACGAATTAGAAATAATTAAAATTGTGAAGTCCTTGAAAAACATGAGTTCTTGCGGCTCGGATGATATAAGTTCCACCTTGGTCAAGAGTAGCATTGAAGTTCTAACCGCACCATTATGCGATATTTTTAATGCATGCATTAGTGAGGGAATCTTCCCTGTTAAGTTTAAAGTAGCAAAAGTTATTCCTTTGCATAAAAAGGACAGTAAAGTTGAGACAACTAATTATCGTCCAATTTCTTTGCTATCGGTAATTTCCAAAATTTTGGAAAAGGCAATTGCCAATAGAATTATTGATCATTTTGAAAGAAATAATTACTTCTGTTCTCAACAATTCGGCTTTAGAAAAAATCGAAACACAGGGGCAGCTATTACTGAATTAGTTCTACATGTTATGAACAACCTCAACCAAAGCCTCAACTGTGCAGGTATATTTTGCGATTTAAGTAAAGCTTTCGACTGTGTTAACCATAAAATATTAATTGACAAGTTGAATTATTATGGAATACGTGGACTGACATTGAAACTTCTAACATCTTATCTCACGGATAGAACCCAGTTTGTTCAACTGGTTAACGTTGACAATGCAGGTTGTGTAGAATATGTCAACTCTAGTAGAAACGCAATTGATTGTGGCGTCCCCCAAGGATCAGTCCTGGGGCCCTTATTGTTTATTATTTTTATTAATGATCTACAATACAATATCACTAATGGTACAGCTTATCTTTATGCCGATGATACAAGCATAATAGTCGCAAGTAAAACTGTGAATGCACTTGAAGTTCAAATTAGCAAAACATGGGACGAATTATCTTACTGGTTTGAATGTAATGGCCTTAAAATGAACCTTGATAAAACTGTTTATTTTCCTTTTGTTAGACATGCTAATAGCACAACATATGACTTGCCTCTTCCTATAACAAAGGCTGAAAGTGTTAAGTTCTTAGGCATCCAATTAGATTCACAGTTACGTTGGTCAAATCACATAGATCTTTTAAGGAAAAAATTAGCATCCGCCTGTTACACTCTGAAAACCTTATCAAAAATGTCAAGCTCAGATGTACTTAGGACAGTTTACTTTGCATATTTTGAAAGCTTATTGAAATATGGCCTTGAGGTTTGGGGCAACAGCGTCCATGTGAAGCCTGTCCTCATATTACAAAAAAAAGCTGTTAGATATGTTGAAAAGGCGAAGCGGCTTGCACATTGCCGCCCTCTGTTTGTGAAACATAAAATACTAACAGTTACCTCTCTGTATATATATTTGGTTTGTATTTTCATTTTTAAGAATAGGAACCGTTTTTGCACGTCCTACAAAAAAATAGACCTATGTATGTATTAAGACATAAATTTGACATAAATTTACCAGAATCGAAAAATTATATGCACTTTAGAAGTAGTTTGGAATATAATGGCATTAAAATGTATAATTTTTTAGATGAGGATATACGAAAATCTAATAATGTACATGATTTTTCAAAAAAATTGAAAGCATTTTTGACAACAAGACCGTTTTATAATCTGAATAAATATTTTGATAATTCGACATTTTAATTAATTTGATTTAATTTTCGATTATTTAATATTAAGCTAGTGTAAGATTTTGCATTCCATATTGAGGTAGAATGTACTATTTTGATAATGTAATATTTTGATAATTCAACATTTTAATTGATTTAATTTACTTTTCGATTATTTAATATTAAGCTAGTGTAAGATTTTGCATTCCATATTGTGGTAGAATGTACAGTCACACTATAGGTAAAATCGTACCTATAATACTTGTGACATTTACCCTCAACACCTGTATGTTCTTGCAAAATAAATTAATTTGAATTTGAATTTGAAGAACTGCCCGACCCGACAACCCAGGACAGAGCGTTCTGGCGCCGCAGAATTAGGAGAGTCGACCCTACATGAAGTGGGAAGAGACAAAGAACAAGAAGAGATTTAAACAATAGCATGACGACGTCAACATAGAATTATTTTGGTGCCTATGTTTTTGACCTCCACGCAAACAATAGGCAAATAATGAAGCAGGAATAAAATAAACGGAATAGTTAGGTAATTAAGTTTATTTATGTTAGTACCGCTTCTATAAATTTTGAAGCCGGTGTTCAGCGAACAATGGATCTAACTAGTATACAGGGTGGATATAGAGAGATATCTGCTCTGCTGCTGCTATACAAAATTAGTAAAAGACCATACGTTTTGAAATAATGAAAATCGGAGTTTACAGAATTAGACAAAATATCGAGTGGGAGAAAATAGACATTATTGATTTAAAAAAAATGCAAATCAATCCCATCCTCATTCTTATTCAGGATTAAAAGGTTACATCGGACCAAAAATCCGGTTAGAAATACCCCAAAACGAAGAAAACTTTTTGCCATACATTTTATATTATTTTTTTACATAATTTATTTAAAGCCAAGTAACGTTATTCAATAGTTCTCTTACTAGAGAACTATTGAATAACGTTAGTTGGCTTTAAATAAATTATGTAAAAAAATAATATAAAATAGTACGGTCAAATCGTACATAATTTTACCCTAAACTCGCAAATCAAGTAGTATCGCTGCATTTTTGGTATGTTGTTTAGACACCATAGGACAGTATAAAATCATATTTTGCAAGCAAAAAAAAATTGTGCTAGCTGGGTAGTACGTGAAAAACTGCGAAATTTACGGCCATTTTTTAGTTTCTGATTTTTATTTAAAACACCTTACGTTTTTTGATATCATATGTAATAAACGTTGAAAGACTAATAAATTTCCAACAAGTTGAGTTAACATGCATTACCGTAGGTCTTATAGTTTCAGAGATTCGAGACTTTAAAAAGTACCCCTTTTGTAAACAAGATAAAACTTTTGGGTTTTGCTAACGTTTTCGACTTAATATTGCCTCACCTAATTATGCTACGAAAAACATGCAATAATGACCTTATAGCGCACTTAATATTCTTTAATTTAAGGGTAAAATTACGTCAGTGAACTTTGTAGTTGAAAGTATAAACTCGAAATTCCAAAGGCAGGAGGCCCGCTATCTAAGTTTTTCATACAAATCGCAAGTCGAGTTGCAAAGCTGCAATTTTGGTAAAGTATAAAGGCCTTATAGATATATACGAAAATGCATATTAAAAGAAAAACAAAAAAATAATTTGGGCATAGGACGTAAAAAACGGAAAAAAAATCGCACTTTTTTTAGTTTTTGACGTTTAACTAAAAATCTATTATCTTTTTGATACTGATTGCTATAAAACTAAGAAAGAACATTAAATTTGAAAGGATTTGAGCTACGTTGTATCACCGTCAGTTATATATATTTTGAGATACGACATTTCATAAAGTGCCCTTTTATCAAAACATAAACAAATTTTAGGTTACGTTAAAGCTATTCACTAAATATTGGCAAAACGTTCGCGCTAAGAAAAAAAAGTAATTGTAGATAATAACTACATTAAATTTGGAACAAATTGAGCCGATAACAATTACTGTAAGTCTTATAGTTGGGGGTATACGAGGCTTCAAAACATGCATTTATTTTCTTATTTATTATATTATTATGAAGGGCACATTTTGAAATGTCGTATCTCTAAATCTATATAATTTAGGGTAATGCAAGGTAGCTCAAATCCTTTCAAATTTAATATTCTTTCATAGTTTTATAGCAATTAGTATCAAAAAGTTATAGTCTTTTAGTTAAACGTCAAAAACTAAAAAAAGTCCGATTTTTTTTCAGTTTTTTATGTCCTATACCTAAATCCCTCCCGTTTTTTTTCTTGTAATATGCATTTTCGTACATCCCTATAGAGCCTATATAATATACAAAAATTGCAGCTTTGCAACACGACTTGCCATTTGTATGAAAAACTTAGATAGCGGACCTCCTGCTTTTTGAATTTCGCGTTTTTAGTTTCAATCACAAAGTTTACTGACCTGATTTTACCCTTAAATGAAAGAATATTAATTGCGCTATAAGATAATTATTTCATGTTTTTCGTAGCATAATTAGGTAAGGCGATATTAAACCAAAAACCTTAGCAAAACTCAACATTTTATCTAGTTTACAAAACAGGGTACTATTTGAAGTCTAGAATCTCTGAAACTATAAGACCTACGGTAATGCATGTTATCTCATCTTATTACAAATTCATTCATCTTTAAACGTTACCTGATTCATATTGTCAAAAAATGTAAGGCTTTTTTTATAAAAATCAGAAACTAAAAATAGACAGTAAATTTCACAGTTTTTCACGTATAACGCAGCTAGCACAACTTTTCTTTGCTTGCAAAATGTGGTTTTATACTGCCCTATGGTGTCTAAATAACATACCAAAAATGCAGCTTTACTACATGTTTTGCGAGTTTAATATACGATTTGACCGTACTATAGGACCTAGGAGTGATCTTACGATATCGAGCTCGAACGAAAACGCCACAAAGTAAAATGTTTCTCTATGGGTACTTATAATGAAGAAAATGTGTTTATTTTTTATTAAATACAATACGGTAAGTATTACTTATTCGTAAGCGTCCCTTAACTTAACAAACCGATAAGTATTGTTTGTCCATTTCAGTATTATCGATGTCTCTCGGCTTGGTAACTTAGGAGACGTTTATGAATAAGGGGGTTTATTTAAGGAGACCTGATGGTAGTGATGGTGTGTCTTTGGTTCCTTGGAGCTTGGGACGGATGTTGGTGTAGGATGCTACTTGCGTAGACACCCTGGCACCGTCCCATCTTCAACGAACTACGTTTAAAATGCCGAATTTTTAAAACGTAATAAATATAAAGGCAAACTTTGTACCGTTTGGCGTAAAACTTTAGGTTCATGGGGCCCCAGCGCACGCAAATTGTTTGATGAGATCGCGAAACGTCTGGTTGACGTAACTAAAGAGCGAATCTGAGATATAGTTTTGGTTAAGTAGTTTAGTTAGATTCAATCTATGTACATAAATTGTATATAGTTTTGAAAATAAATATATAAAAAAAAGTTCGAATTCAAAATATTGCTTACAGTTACAAAAAACTTTAGTACGATGGTCGATAACTGATAGTTCTGTGCAACATGTCCTTATACTACAGTAATAAAGTACTTACTACAACAAAGGGGATATATAGGTAACTACCTATAGATTTATTGTAACAACACAACTCACAGGCTTGTATCCGCCGTCTAGACACCTCGTAAACTTAAAGCTATTCCTACAATATTGAACGTAGAAGAACGTAGACGCTTGGGACGGTCCCAATTTGAATTTAATTTGTACAATTGTCTATTGTAACATTTGTAACAAGAATAATAGTTATCCGTTAGAATTTTGCTTATAGTTTTTACTACTTATAGGATACGATATCGAACATAGGTATAGGTATCGGTACGAGAGCTGAGGCCACGCACACATCAACATGTCATGTAAACACACGGGGAATTTGAAATTAGTGTTATTTTTTCCTACTGACAGAACCAAATCGTAACTGTAAGATTGACGAGTTTGTTCAACGGATTTGCTTCTAATTTTGACGCAAGTCATTCATTTATTCACTACATTTTTTGCAATTAGTACTTAATTTGGATGTGTGTGTAATCATTCACCTCAACTCTCGTGGCGATACCTATACATTAGGTATAGTTCGGGAAATATTATTTGACCGACTGTTATCTCACTTACGACCTTTTGTTTTGCGTTTAACAACAGCAGTCTAGCACTCTCCTATTGTCAATGATGCAAAACAAAAGGTCGTAAGTAAGATAAGAGTCGGTCAAATAATATTTCCCGAACTACTTTTTAACTTTTTTTTTTTATACGATTATGAACAATCGATAATTATTTCAACCAATTTACTAAAGTACCTAATATACCTAACTACACGAAATAATAACTATGTATGTATGTACCTACATAAAAGCACTACCGGAGAAATCAATACGTATGTACATGTATTTACTTAATTACATATCGATTTCATAGACAACGGCCATTAGACGTATTTTGGGGCAGAAACTTAAATAATTTACAGAAGTGCTTTATAATGAATGACTATACCAATAGGGTGTCCTGTTATAAGAGTAATAATTGTAAAATTTAGACTCTTCTAATCTAACCAATCAGTAATGAATGCTCATATTGGTGCTGTTTCATTTAATCATTCTCGTAATGAGTAATGAATTGTACTGTAGTTTTAAAGTAAACATATATTTTGCTCCAATCAAATTATCAGATTACCCCAATAACTTTTCCCTGTCTAGGTACTTAATTTTAATTTCATAACAACTTGTTCGCAACAGCAATAATACCACCAATAACGTGCTCATAATGTAAATCATAAAACGGTTTTTCTTTACAAATTAATACCGTAACTTTTCTGCTCGAGATTTTTACGAAGTTTCTTACAAATTAACAAGTAATACCAAACTGTCGGATAACAAATCACTCAATTAGCTTCGCAGGTTGTCGGTTTAAGGAAAAATGGCTGGACCGTACGAATGGGGTCGACGCAGTTTTGGTGGATTCCGAGAATCCTAATATTTTTTTCCCTAAGCTTAACCTAAATATAGAACTAGCGTTGGTAGGAGTAAATGAGCCAAATCAAATTATTATTTTTTTCTGTAGTTAAAAATCCGGTACTTTAGTTTTCCAGTTAAACCTTAGGTCTGGAAGTGAGTAGATTATAAATTGCCGGTCAAATGAGCTAAAAACTTGTTATAACGACAAAAATCGAACTCTAAAAGTTTTGAAACGAATCCCCACCGTTACTTTTGGGATCAGTGTGAGATTTACGCGGACTTATAGCGGGATTTACAGAAAGAAAGTATACGTTGGTACTTTTGCTGGTGGTAGGACATGTGCAGGGTCCGCCCGGATAGCTACTTACCCGTTAACCTGCCGCTAAATACTCGTACATACTTAGTACTGTGTTCCGGTTTGGAGGTAAGATGGCCGGTAGGGATCCTCCATCCATCTAAGTCCTCCGGGTAGGGGCAGCGCATATGCGATTTTTTTGGTCACTATGTCCGTGGGCCTCAGTTCCCGCTTTCCATCAGGTGGGCTGATAGCTCAGTTGTCTACCTTTGTCACATAAAAAAAAAGTTAACTAACTTCTTGTCCATTCTGCTCATATTCGATTATTGGCGCCAGCGAGAGGAAATAAAGTCTGAGTTAAATTCACGGTGCCAGCTCACGGTAAGTACACCGTAAGGTATTTTTTCCCAAGGACTTGTATTGTGCGAAACTGGCCTGATCCTTAAGGACTTGGCTTCAGGAACTTTCCCTCTTGAGATTTTTCTCAAGGTTGCCGAGCCAATTAGTGACTCGGTGTCAAGAGCTCATTAAAAATGCTGGATAAACCAGTTGGTTGATTCTGTTTTTTCCTTCATATAGTAGTTTATTTGTACTTAATGCTGTATACAAAGTGTACACTGGGAAGTAGGATTTCAAGGGCGAAATCCTGACCTTATTTTATAATAGTATAGTAGGCCCTAAAATGTCATATGAAATTTGCTGGAGCTAGATGTGTTTCTTTTTTTGCTCGCGTTGTATTTGCTAGGTATTTGTTTAGTTTAGAATTGTTAATTCATGGACATAGGATGTCATAATGATGTCTAAACGTAATCGTCTGGCTGTAGTTTAAATTTAATTAATATACGCGATAAAATCATTAAAATGGTTTTATTTCCTGCTTAATTAGTGCTTAATTGTCGTTACAAATCTGACTTAAGGTATTTGAAATTATCACAAAAAGTAAAAAAGTTCAACTACATCAATCACATCATCAGCCTGTTTCAGTCCACTGCTGGACATAGGCCTCTCCTATTACCCATGAGTATGGACGCCTTAGGAGGTAAATGCCCACAATCGCCATGCTGGGTATTCGGGTAAGCGGGTAGCCGATCGCAGTACTGTGTCACTATGATGATCCTGATGCCTATCATCAATCTATAAAAGAATGGCCAATGACACTTCAATCCCTTAATCGAGTCTTATGACACCCAGGGGAAGAGTTGAGGTGGTGACAAATGTAATCACCATACGGCAATCCCATAACATATCCCGATGTTTCTATGCGATTTTTTGTGCATTTTATTGTTCATTACCATTACCACTTTATTTTCCGTTTTATAAAAGCAAACGAGACTATTATACCAGTATAGCAGACAAACATGCGCCTGCTACAAGATAATCGAAAATGACTCCACTATTTATACGCAGTTCGTCAATAATTGACTTGATTGGTGGTAATGACTGACTTGATTTGAATGGTAATGACTTGGTTTGTGCGACGGAATAATCGCATAGAACTACCCATCCCACATCAACACAATAATAAGTGAATATGTACTCATGTACGACTAAACCTCCGGGAAATAAGCGTAGCCGTGAACATACGACGCTCTAGAGTGGCCAGTGAACAAGATTTTCTGAATTATTCATGTTTCTGGGTTGGATGGTACGTCGCTTATACGTTGCCAGCCAGCGAGAGCGTTGCATATCATTATAGTTCACAATATGGAACTATGAGACACTGAAAACTACAATGTCGCTAAAATATTGCTGTACATATATGTCCTTATTCACAGAAAGGACCCCGGGCCTAAAGTATGGAAAATGTGGTTTCAGTCAAATCTGCTGAAATTTTGATATGTTATAGATTTCAGTGCCCTGAACAAAAAACTCTATGGGTGCTACCTCGGTTTCCGGGTCCCTTTCCATGTTCTGCTCGATTTTGTACCAGATAACAAAGTAGTACTTGGTTCTACTTCGGGTCTATTTATTTAAATAATTGACTTTAGTTTGAACCTTTTTTGTGATAATGCTGGTTAGTTAAAGACATAAAACGTCTACATACAATGCCGGCTGAGTTCAGCAATCGGTCACAATTAATACACACACGGGACTCGTTGTTGAACTCAACCGGCATGTTGTTCATAGATTCTCTGAACGAAATAGCAGATTGCAATTTTTCTTCGTTGTTTTCTGGTAGGTATCCGCCGCAGTGCACGAAAAGCAACAGCATTATTACATACGAAGCAATGTCTTCTATTTAAAAGTAGCGCCATATTTTCTAATGTTTGAATGAGTTCATATTTTACAATGTCAAGTAGGTATATTATAAAATCACACATTTAGCTATAAACGATAAGTCAATCACGTGCGTATGAAGTTGACATTGTAGACGTTTTATGTCTTTAACTAACCAGCATTATCAATTATCACAAAAAAGTTTCAAACTAATGTCAATTGTTTAAATAAATAGACCCGAAGTAGAACTAAGTACTACTTTGTTATCTGGTACAAAATCGAGCAGAACATGGAAAGGGACCCGGAAACCGTGGTAGCACCCATAGAGTTTTTTGTTCAGGGCACTGAAATCTATTACATATCAAAATTTCAGAAGATTTGACTGAAACCACATTTTCCATACTTTAGGCCCGGGGTCCTTAAATATGATAACTAAAGTTCAGTTTAATAGAACCACGAACCGCGAACGGGCATTTCTTCAAGCGTTTCAACCGCCGTGACTTCGGTAGCAACATTATTTACCCGATTTCCGTGGGTATCTCATATCTTTTTTTGGATATCTTGGTAGTTGTCAACTACGTCTACCAAGATATCCAAATAAGATAAGGCTGCCACCGAAGTCACAGCGGTAGAAACGCTCGGAGAAATGCCCGAACGAAGTTATTCCTCCCTGTCACACTTATGTATGAAATCACGAGTGCGAGAGAGAGACAACACTTCGATCGTGATTTGCGGTAGGGCCTCAGAACCAACAGCTAAAATACCAATACCAGTCGCTAATGCTCATTGGTGTATTGTAGTGTTCTCTCTCTTACTCTTTCTTATTAGTGCCAGTTGCATTTGGTTCATGATCTCGACCGAGCGTGATATCGTTAGCAATTGGCATCTTTGCTACGCACTCTATAGCCGTACAGTCAAGTGCAAAAATAAGTATCGAAAGAATCCGCTCATAAATATGTTACGACGTTCTTATTACACAGAATTAGAGTGCACTGAAACATATTTTAGAACATTTTTGTGTATACCTTATTTTGTCTTTGACTGTACCATAAGTTGAAAAGTAAAGGATACATTCGGTTTTACTCGATACGCAATGCTTTCTGTCGCACTCGCACTGATATATTGGAGCGAGCGCGATGGCCTGATTTACGTACCGAGTAAAACCTAACATTACCGATAGTTGCAAAGTCTTGGTAGGTACGGCTACTGGTTTCAGAGGATATTTATATTTAAGCTAGAAATAATGCTCGACCGACGGTCAATGCTGACTTCGCTTGGACGTAGCTCATCAATAAATGCAAATATACTCGTATGTCGAAATACCGTAAAGCGCTGATAAAACGGTAGATATTCGTACGGGAACTGTCGGTCGACGATCTGTCATTTTGTAGGTACTTTGTCATATTGTTGAGATTATGAAATTCCTAGTGACTTTCATATAGATTGCCACTTTGACAAAGTCCGAAATGGTATGCATGCAATGCATTCATCCTTGTCGCCAGACATAGACACCATCACTTTCCTCACAGATTCTAGCAATGAATGTTGTAATTTGACAACGCAGAACACAACGTTCATAGGAAACGGTTACCATATAAATTATGTAATCGTACCTTGCCACGAAAAATCACGACACTTTTAAACGTTTTTCGTGTTCAAAGCGTCGAAGTTCAAAACCAGAATTCCACTCCAGTGCCCAAAACCACAACTTGATTTTCCACATGAATGATTAAGACCTAAATACTCGTAGGTCTTAGTTTCGTAAGTACAACCTTGTCCAAAATTATTGAATACTCGCGTGATATTCATGTAGGTATACTTATGATGAATAAAATATTTTATAAATTATTGCGTTAGTATTATTCCCCAAATCTTCTTGTGGGTATCGCAAGAGTCGACTAAGGGACTGAAGTGTGAGTAACCATTTATTTATGAAGGATACGCTACTTGACTCATATCAAATTTAGTGCAAAAAAAAATTATTTTCTGTAGCATTTATTGACTAGATCAATATTTTTCGATTATGTGTATTAAAAGTGTTTGATGGGTACATATTTTTTTATTGAAAAATTTGTTTTATTTTTTTTAATTTCGTACTCCGAAAACGGTGTCGGCCATGATGTGACGTCATAGGATCTTAAACTAACTTTATGTCGAATCTTATACGAGTGAAATTCGCCATGGACATGTAGGCATGTAGCTTTGCTGTGACATTGACATAACATAAGTGACATGTCAAATGTTTGTTTTCGGTTTGAGTGACGTCACACCACAGATAATCTAAGCATTAATATAACTAGTATCGTCTTCGCCCGCCCGCCCGTTAACGAAAAAATTTTAAGTTATAATTTTGCGGTTTTCTAGGTCGTGAAAAAATATATTTATTAAATATTTTTTTCCGTTAGTCAGATATTGATTAATAATATAAGACAAACTTTAAAAATGGGTCAAGTAGTCTATTGATGATGATCAGCAGCGTCATCATAGTGGGCACTCTACTCCGCTCGCCCACAGTGGCGTTTATGGGTTTAAGTCCTATGTGTCCATGCGTACAATGTACATATTGAGGCCTTTGTCCAGCAGCTGACTAAAGTGACTAATATACTCGTAGGCTGATGATGTGATGTGAAGTACCTTTAGATACTGCTGAAAAATACAAATGAAAAAAACAATGTGTTCCTTGAAGACACAATAATAAAAATATCTTCTTACTTTTGCAATTCCCTTTTTGTGGTTTCTAAATAACAACAGAAAATATTGCTACTGTTGAATACTTTTGGCCGCGGCTGTAAATCCTCGGAATCCAAGAAAGTTCCAGACGAATTCTCTCATTATTGGTCTCTCGCGTCCGTAATTTAATTTGAAACATCCCAACATGGCGGCAAATACCTAACTAATAAACGGAGTTGGAATTAATTAGACAGATATATCTGCTAAAGTGAACATCAAATAACACCGTATAGACTAAATCGCCCTGTCATTCACTGTCTCCTATAATAGATTAGATTCAGAATTGTATTGTCGTGCTATTTTGAAACAACAATAGTTGAGGTAGTATTCTACGTAAGATTATAATAATATTGTCTCATGGTATACGAGTTTAGGCGTGTATTTTTGATATTACCTACGTCAAACGGCTGGAATAAACACTGAATTGTATTCAATGTTCTACTGAAAATTTTCGACTTGTATATTCATACAAAATAATTAAACTTATAATGTGTTGTCACTAAAATTATGATTTCTTTTGTCACAACTAACTACAGCTATCAAATTCCTCGTCATCAAGTGTTTGTTTGCAGTGTGCAAATATTTTTGTTTCAAGCATTTAAAAACAGTAGAGATAAAACAATAGAGACTTAAAGTTCATCAAGATATTAAAAATTGAAAACTTAAGGATGGTAGACACTGGAACTTAAACCAAGAAAGCAGTACCTTCCTGACACCTTTTAGATAAGCAGCCAACAATAAAAACCTTGGGACGTAAATAATAATATGATGATTTATGGAAGGAATGCTATCAGCTTTTAATAATCGACAAAATAAAAATACCTCCATTATTTTTCCTTATTTACGTTCTCGGTGGAAAATAAACGTTGAGAAAAACCGTGGATTTTCCAACTGTAAAGATAATAAAATAAGCTGTAACCGTACCATGAGTTGGCAAGTAAAGTTTATGTATGTATGTAAATTCTTTATTGTACACAAAAAACAAGTAAAAACACACATTTAGGTAAGGTAAGGGATCTCTTCCAGTTAACCTTTGAGTAAAAGAGTTGTCCATATGAAGCAAAAGATAGACAAACATACCGTGTACAGTGGAGAATATATTATCGAGTTCGCTGCGAGCGCGTAAAGCCGCATTTCCACTTAGTGTTTTCAGCGTGTATTCGTTTGTTCTTGGGCAGATGAAAACAGGATTTCACATAGCAAAATGTTCGTTTGTCAGCCCACGAACAAGTGAATGCTCGCTCAGAACACTAAGTGGAAACGCGTCTTAACTTCGTAGCGAGTGCGCCACTATTTCGCCACGACTGAGCAACGACTTCGTTGCGTACTCGCGTGAAAATTGTATACCTTACCTACTATTTTAGCCGTAAAACTGGGTCGATTGCAAAAAAAAAATTCATAGTTAAAGCCTAAATCAAAACAAAAATCACGATCGCGTCAATTGTGTTATGAAAGTTAGTCATACTAAACTATGTGGTGTATAGTATCCAACAACTTTCGGCAGAAGTAAAAAGGGAAAAATTTAAAAGTGCGTATCGATCGCTCATAGAAAATTGTAACACAAAATTCAACATCGTAACGCAAAAATTATGACGTTTATTTATGTAAAAAAAAATTTGCAAGCTATCCAAATCGTAACTTCTTCGCGGCAAACTCGCAAGTTTTCGGGTCTAACCTAACGTAAACGTTACTTGCCAACTCATGGTACGACCGCTGGCACCATTGATGTTTCGTCTCGCAAACACATTTAACCGCTTCACAGCTCGCTGCCCGGCGCTGGATGAGTCACTTGAGTTGAGGCACTTAGTTGCACTGATAACTCACTCAAGTCTACAGTTTTATGTACCAAGATTTTCACACCACATCGAAAAATTGATTGCACTTGAAGGGTCAATTCAAATTACAGAAGGAAAAACCACCTTACTTTTAGCAGAATAAGGTGTGAATTTGCCCTGATTTTTTTAAGCACTGGGCATGTTTTTTCCGTGGGCCCTTCACTTAAACCCCAACTTATTGAAGCTTTTAAAAAGCGTCTGGAAATATACCTAAATACAGATGTAGTGCATAATATTTTTCCTTCATATTTCAAGGGAACGAACGTCTGAATTTATCTTTCTGTCTCAATCAACTGCAGTGCAATTCATATTGAAGTTGATGTATGTATGTATAAGCTTTATTGTACATTAGAACAGAAATACGGGAAACACAGACAAAAACAATTTGAA
>JALPQI010019372.1:0-21734 GCA_025490895.1 Thaumatotibia leucotreta
TTTGAATAACTGCCATTCTGTTCGAGATAGTTTTGTTTAGACACATGGATCAAAAGTCAGAGTCGGGGCACAATTTAGTTCAACTAATACTTAACGGCCACTGAGCTATGCTGCGGACAGACGATCGGACAGATGGAAATGGCGAAATTATAATTGTCCTTGTATAATACGGAACCTTAAAAAGTAACTGTAGTAATATTCTCAACAGAGATACCAGTCTTTATAGTTCGCTGTGTGTATTCAACGTTATTTTACTCATCTTTCTTTTTTAACATGTTAATATCATTAAATACTATGAAAATAACAATGTTTTCACCGCATAACACAATGTATTATTTTGTGCTACAAAAATGTTCCATATTATGATGCTTAAAACGTTATTGTTTCCTTTTGCTTGTCTCTTCAATTATTAGAAATAACCACAGGATCAGTTATGTTTTTGTTTCTGCAGCTACCAATGAATATGTCAAAGCAAGGAAATCAATGATGTCACAATTATGTTTATGATCTGAAGTATGCAGAGTGTTTTTTTTTTAGTGGGACAGTATGGGGAAATCGGAAACTATAGAAGATACAAGGAAGCTGTCTTACGAGACATTAGGTTTTTTTTGAGATAACAACTTCTGCTGTTCAGATTTTTTTCATCCAATACAATAAAATTATATACGCATGAAATCACGTCGATCTGCATCAAAAAATTTTGGTATCAATATTATTAATTTTTAGGTACAACTAGTACTTGACCAAGATTTTGAAAATGCCAAAATTTGTTATCTTAATAAAATACCTAATGTCTCCTAAGACAGCTTCCTTGTATCTTCTATAGTTTCCGATTTCCCCATACTGTCCCACTTAAAAAAAACACTCTGTATAGTAAATTAGTAGTAGATTCAGTAAATTTTATTATGATGTTATCAAAAATAACAATTTCATGAGAAAAAATAATAAAAAAGAAACAGCCTACTTGTGACTAAATATATAGGTATCTTGTCTACTTTATCAAATAACATCGTCCCTTTACAATCAACAATGTTTTTCAGAACATCAAAACAATACAACGTCGTTGTAAGTAATTTCGCACTTTCTCTGATGATTCTTCATTCAGGCGACAAATTGTGACATGACCAAAATAATTTGACCTGTCATTTTAACAAGTTTCAATATAAATGAAGCTCCATACTTTAGATTTAACGTGGGCGACAGAACCATTGTTCCGTGGAAATTTTGAAATAAACGGATTTAACGAGTCTCGAGTGAAAAGCTTTTTTAAATACGGTTTTTTTGGAGTTTTTTATCGCCCGCTGTGCTGAATTTGTAAAGTATGTAAATTGAGTTGCGTTGTTATCAAATGTTTGATAAAGTAATTTGGATTATAATAACAATATGTAAGTAAATGAGGTTATTAAATTACACTGGATTAGCCTAGCAACAACTAAAGGCATGATACCTACGCCTTTTTTGTGGCCTATGAAACTATGAACAGAGGGATCGTCTGGATGGTAATTATCATCGTTATACATATGTAGATACCTATGATACGACGACAAATGTCACGACGTCACGTCAATGTTAAAGTCAAAAGTTGAAGTGTATAACTTTTACCAGTACAACCTTTTCGGTTGAAAGTAGAAAAAAGGTAAACAAACCTGCAAACTTGCATTATTTCATTATCAGCGCTTTCAGAATACAATTCTGGTTTTATGACCAAGATAAAACCTTAAACCTGAAGTTCACGTAAGTACATTTTTTGTTAAAAATATAGATATTTATTAGTACTAACGTCAAAATATATCTGCAAACTTGCTTCACGATATGTGTCAAAGACGTCAAATGCTATGGAAAGTCAGCCATATTTGTTTACCTTTTTTTACTTTCAACTGAAAAATGGTATACTTACTTACTTAGCTATCGTTCGCGCTCAATTTCTTCAATAAAATCATAATACAGGGTGTAAGTCTAATATGGGCAAAGCTCTTAACTGGTGTTAGTTTACGACATAATAAGTACATTCAAATAACTTTTACTTAAAATAAGAGCAATAAAATTTTCCATACAAAATAAATCGGCGCGCAATGTACAGCAACACACGCGAGTTAAGCACTCGTTGACAGCTAATTTCAAAAGCAGATGACATAACTGCCAATGCCATATCAACAATAACAAATGTTCGTACCTACATTGCTGCTCCGAAAAAATTCTGTGGGGTCATAATTAAGAGTAACTTTAAACCTTGTGATCCATGATTACACTAATGAATACCATGCCTGGTTTAATTGATCGCCCGTATTAGATTTACACACTGTATAAATGTATATCTACATCTGGATACTTTTTCTCTCTACATCAATCAACACAATACAAATTGTCATCAATCTTTGCCAAGTACTAACGAACTCGAGAAGCTGAACATGTTTAAAATTGCGAAGTTCCTAACTCCATCAGTTAGATAAAGTTGGAGTCAGTCTCGTTTTAATAAAATCGTCAGCTGTAAGCTGACGGAATCATCTACAACTTTTCTACATTAATTAAAACTTGCGTTTCTCCATCAAATGCCCCTACCATTTAGTGAAGCTTTTGGTAGGTACTCAAATTCAAATAATAATTTGGATATTTTTTCATATCATCATCAATTGGATGATCAAACACACACGTTACATACACGCTACTGCCCCCCCCCCCCCCCACACACACACACAAACAAACACACACACACACACACACATCGAAACACGTCACAGGCAACTACAACTTTCTTTAGTCATCTCATCTAGTACTCCAATGAGTATATGAGACGGGTAATGGACCCAAACTTGACAGGGGTGTATGGTTGTAACGTGTATGGTTTTCAAATTTCTATGGCCATGCATTCCTTTCTATGTAGTAATTCGTATGAGATTGTAATGATATGATATATGGAGCTGGTTTCATGATAGTCATTATGGAGCCATGAAGTAGCCATAGGAATTTGGAAACGATACCTTATAAAATATCTTTGTCAAGTTTGGGTCCTTTAGACTCTTGCTTAGCTTGTAATAAGTACCATCGTAGGAATCTCCTAGTAAATAAATATATATCGTAGTGAGGTTCGATGATAACGTCTCCAATATTTTCCAGAAAATATTTTGTTATCGTGATTTTAACTTAGGTACCTATCGCGTTTCACCGAGCGAAAACTTTTAATTAATTCCTCACTTCTAACTAAGTATCAGAATCGTTGTTAACGAAGTTATTTTCGTCAGAAACTGTACCAATATTCAACACAATTACAACTATGTAATTGGAAATGACTTATAGAATCAGATTTCTTATTTTCTAATCTGAGAGAAATAGATGTACAAAGAAACCTACGGATATTTAGAGAAAATCTAGGGTTGCGTGGTATGAAATAAAAGGAAAATATATTTCATTTCCATTGTTGAAATATAGCCTACGTAATTTTTTTGTTTTGTAAGGCTCCTAGGAAATAAATAACTACTTAGAAGAGTATATTATTTAAAACACCATGAACATAGTCTACACTTCTTACTTAATGTTACTTCAAAATTAGGTTTGAGATCTCTGATTACTTGGGGCGGAGATACATTAGAACTTATATTTGTAATACAAGCGGAAGCCCTTATCTAATTAATAGTGTCAAAAAGAGACTTGCACTTGTATTACAAGTTACAAGCTTTTGAGAAATAGGCCCCTATGGGCCCCTGGATCCAATTTGAAATGATTCGAATTTGCTACCAAATTCGAATCATTTCAAATTGGATAAATAAAAATAATGTGTAGGTAATTGTTTTTGCTTTAGATGCCCAGTGTGTAGATATTATTTATTTCATTGCATTTCTCGTTTACAGGACAAGTTACTCGTGTTTGGAATAAAAAAAGCAGTATTTTTCGAACATAAAAGTCACGCGTTGTGTATACGATTGGAAAGGCTTTGCTCCTTTTTGAATGGCTCCAGCCTTCGGGTAAAAAAGACGTCAAAGCCTTCCATTGTTTTCCGTCGACGCGACGCATGTACCAAATCCGTTTTTGGCTGTCACCCAAGTATTTGTAAACCCACAAGGGATTTCCATATTAGTCTGCGTTTTATTCCGCGCAGACTAAAATCTCATGATTAGAAAGATAAGAAGATAAAATGTGTAGTATGCCCCTATATTAGAAGAAGCTAAATAGGTATGTAGTAAGTGTGATGTTCGCGTCATAATCGTATTTTTATTCAATCGCTCGCCTTTTAAAAATAGCAGCTCGAAAAATTCACTGATATAATATCCCTGGGATTATTGCAAACCACGTTCAACATGTCTCTCAGTTAATTTTACAAACGAATTTACAATTGCGATAGAAAAGCAACACGGTTAACGTTCATGGTAAGCCCTCAAATTGGGTTATTTAGTGCATTTATGATTTGTATACCAAAAAACAAAGACCAAAAGCTTGTACAAAATGCCGCTGCGCCTAAACAGTTGGCTTGACAGCCAAAATTCTTGTAAAGCGCCTTGTTATGTCAGTGACAGTTGGTTTACCCCTAGCATGGCCCGGCTGTGAATATAGACAACAGATTCATAGTTCTACAACCCAAAGCTACTCAAAGGTTGTCTGGAAGAGATTGCTTTATGGCGATAAGACCGCCTGTTGTGTACATCTATGTATATTCATATTCATTTATTTCGTATTGATCAAACATTGTCAGATTTTAATTACAATAATAATAATTTTACAATACGAATCAAAAATAAAATCACAATTAACAATCGGAATTTTACTTATTATCGTTTGTTTTTATTTTTGAAGGTGGGCAATAAAGTTCTATTCTACAATCAATTCACATGGTAGGCACATGAAAACTAACGTAGCGGATAAATCGTGTGATAAAGTTCAGTAAGTATTGATGTAACATCAATATTGTAGTAGATCCGTTTAAGGGCAAATTTCGCAACATGGTCACAATAAGGAAAAATTTTGAACAACAGGTTTTCTGCCATAAATTTTTTCTTTGTGTATTATACTGTCATGTAGAGCAGGGATCGGATACTGCATTTTTCTCCGTACAAAAGAACGGTTCGAAATTCATTCGTTTTCGTTCTTCGGTAGGTATATATTTTTTTTGTTATTGGAGTAATTTGATAATACGATGTTGTAAACATAAAATATTCAGGACTACATAAAGAGTTTCTAAAAAACCGGTTCCGATCCCTGATGTAGGGTAAGCATACGTAGGGTAAGGATCATTATATTTTGGACTGAAATTTATAGGATTGCGTACTCTTAACCACTGCGTAAGTTTACGCCACGTGACTACTGGTTGACCTTACCTGTGCGACCTACTGAGAAAAGTACTGGATTTGCCCAGAAAAAGATCATGACTATCTTAGCTCTTATAGTTTAGTTTAGTTATGGGGGAACGCAGCCGGGACATTACCCATTCAATGCCGAAGACTCGAATTCGCGGTAAGGTTAGGAACGGTAGGTTTTTATGATGGATAATATTTATACCGTCGCTGTTTTCTGGATTCAGTGCTTTTGTAATTTTCATAAACGTGATGCCGAGGACGCGAATTAGCGTCCTTCAAGTATGAAATAACCTAATGCCGCAGACGCGAATTCGCGTCCTTCAAATGTGACAACCTAATGCCACGAATTCGCGTCCATTGAAATGTTAACGTGATGCCGTGGACGCGAAACATCTTAGCTCTGTGCAATGAAAATGCCACAACAATCACTTGCAGCGTCTGCACTAAGCTTAGCGTAACCTCATTACGGAAGAGCCATCCAGATATACATTTGCTGTGTCTGAACGCGCTATTTTGTTCAAAATCAGCTGAATTAGTAGAAGGGAAGACGCCAGCCGGGCGGGGCGGGCTTGGACTCAGTCCAGCGATGCGGAACAGTAGTCGTACCATAAGCTGCCGCCACGTTTTCAACGCGAACTTACTTTCTATCGGGCTCGCTCGCACTCGCAGCAATACTTAAGTACGAGTGGGGTGGATAGAAAGTCCTCGTAAATAACGGCGGTAGCTCATGGTAAGCAGACAGTTCCGCAGCTAGCTTGTTAGAGATGTTAGTCAGCTGTGCATTAGAAGGGAAAATAAAATTAAATCCCGAGTCGTACTTTTGAACACGTTCGACGCCGGTGACACAGCGTGTGTGACCAACAAAATCTGAGTCCTATGCCAGTGACACACATACGTGATCAGAGTAAGTTTATTCTTATGCCACTAGCATAAATCAAGTTCTTCCTCCTATGCCAGTGCCATAGAAATACGTACGTTTTTGACACAAATGCTGTGTCACTGGCATAAGAGTATAATCTGTTCAGTCACACATGCGTGTCAATGGCAAAGGAGTTCTATCAGATAATTTCGATCGGCATAGTATTAGCACTTAGTGAAACAGTACTGGAGGCGAACGTGTTACGAGAAACTGCGATCCATACTCCCCACTTTAGTGTCCACATACGGTGGCAGGATTGAGTTTTGATATTATGCCAACATACTGTAGGAACTTTATTGCATTTAACAAATAAGTAGGTATAAATAAACATTTAATCAATCACGAATGAACCAGTACAATCGCGATTGGCGAACGTACATTTAATCTTCAGAAATCATTTCACTGGCGCTAATTTCACTTACTAAAGTGATTAGGAAGCAGAAAACGAATATTCTTCTGCTGAAAAGGTATGGGATTGTATTATAGTAAAAGAAGAGACGATGGTAAAGGTATCATCAAACGGTACACACAAGGTAAAGGCTTAATAAAGGTTGGAGTTTACTTTAGGCAGCCTTTGTTCGGCCTGGATAACGATGCAAGGCTTTTATCACACCAGACTGTAACGAATTAAGCATGTTTTAAGAATACAGAGACTCTATATTCGTATAATGAAGATCTGACAGAATAGAGTCCGAGAGAGACAAGGTCAAAAGTTAACCGAACTGGGGATCGCAGTAGTGTGTTCACGATGAGGACGTTGATGACGCTGCCCATCATCTTTCCTATCAACGAATGGACTGTGACACTTCCATCCCTTAGTCGACTCTTACGTACACACGGGATAAGTTGGGGTGGTGACAAATGCATTCACTGCCGTCACCGCGCGGTCTCGCATCGGTGTGACAGAAGGCCTTCATTTAGTGGTTGTTTACATAACGCTTTGCTGCCCGTACCCGGTTTACTACGCTGTAACATTTATTGCCTTGCTCCATAGCAGTTCTGCTTCCTGTCCCTGGCGAATATAAAGCAAGCGCTTAGGTATCTGTTCTGTTTTAGAAAAAAATAATTTAGGTAAGTCTGTATTCCAGTGATTTTGGTCGCGATCCAAAATGGTATGAAGTTATAAGGACGGTTTGTGCTGATAAACTTTTTGCATGGAACCAACATGAGATATAGGGTGATTTTCCAAGGTTTAATTTTCAAGGTTTTTTTATTAAAATACTGATTTTGTATAGTAGTTTAGTGGATCTCATGTTAGTTGTTGATTATGATGACCATCTTTACCACTCTATTCATTTTGTAATAGAAAGAAAAGAACAAAAAAAAAGTAATTTATTCAGTGATTGTATGACGTACCTAGGCAAACCTTGGCGATTTGGTAATATAACATATTTATTCGGCTTTAGTTGGTTTTATTGTCTTTAGTCCGTTTATCCTGTGTTTTTATTGCTTGATACCTCAACACACTGAACCAGCAATTTATTTGAAGCAATAAAATTACGGTAAAATTATCACCGAATAACTACTGATTAGCCGCGAATAGCTCTACTCTAACTTATTTATCAGCCTGAAATTTGTAGAAAGCGAGCTTTATTTCTGAAGTAAATTGTGCTAGAAAACGGAACTAAGAATAATAAAATAGTAGGCACTAAGTACGTTGGTAACGCTCGATGGGTATGTACAATATAAGAACGTTCCCCGCATTTTCAAGAGCCGTGCATACAGAGAACGTAGAGTGAAACACATTAGATGCTGTGAATGAACTAAAATACCTTTTAGTAATGAACTATTGAAATAGTTATTTTAACATCAGACCATGTAAAAACAAATGTGAGAATTACTTTTATCTTTTTCGACCGTAACTAGCAAGAAAGTGCTTTATAAAAACGATTATAACTTCTAACGATGAGACGTATAAAGTTGCCATGATATATCGGAGTGGTTTCGATGATAAAAATATCTTCCCACCTCTTTTTTTTAATTGTTTGTCTTGTGTTTGTGATTACTAATTAATGAAATATGGACATTGGTCTGAAATAAGTTTTCTGCCCTCCAGCCGGCAAACAGCACTTTGCCGGCCGCTGCGCTAAACTTAGTTACCTTTTGCCGGCTCCGTTGAGTAGAAAAATAATATAGGTACACACCTCGGCCGTTAAATTGGAAAACCTCGGATCACATGTTTGTCGGCCTCGGCGTCGTCTCGGCCTACAATTACACGTCATCCAAGACATTTGCCACTTCAACGGCCTTGGCATGTAATCTACTATTATTCATTCATTCGGTCATTCATTGTATGACCCTAACGACATGACTATAGAGGCCTGCTCAGAAATTTGTGAGCACTCTGGGCGCTCCGATATACCTGATGGCAAACTATACATTTACAAGTATAATTATTTTACTTATATTAGCTATTTACTCAGGCGATTTTCTACATTCTACGCGATTTCGAATCAAGCTAAGTAAGTCAGTTTATTGGACACACGCCCTCCCAACTTTACTGATGGCATGGCGCATCGAAAATTAAAGATTCGTTGCGACTTGTTACTTCAATGAACTTGTAATTAGAGTGATAGAAAACTTCGAATTTTCGAGACTGTTGGCAGTAGGTGAACATACCCATACTACGTGGCCCTTTTTTAAGCGTTTTTTGACCCCCCCTTCCCCTGGTGACCAAGCGTATTAGTATATGCCAAGACCCCCCCCCCCCCCCTCCTAGTTTTCACGTAGTATTTTTTGGTCTTTGAAAACGCGTACTACGAGGGTACAGGCGTAGGTTAAATAGTAAATTTAAATTGTAGAATTGTACTTTTGGTTTTAAAAAAATTATATGTCGGCGCGGGGCAGTTATTAGCTTTAATTTAAGATCAAAATGAAACAATCGATTGCCAAAAATAACTCCAAGTTTAAGTTACTGAGGCCCGCGCAAGGTGACACGCATTCCTAGTCCAATGTTTACATTAACAGCATTAGCGGTTTGGTACAGAGGGTCTCTTTGTTCCTTGAAACGGGGCAGTTGTTATAAATACTGCTGAACGTAGCCGTGGGTCTGGGCATTAAATGAAATTTGATATGATGTGATATTGGTTCTTTGTTCTGAGTCTTGCTTAGAATGGCAAGAGGGCATTCATATTTGGGAGATGGTTGAGACGGGACGCGTACACTCCCGTGACCGTGCCGTGTGATACGTGTGAAGTTTAAGTACCTACATGCCAATAGACCCACGGATTCGTTTCCGTTTCTTGATAAGTTTGTAGTGTAGAATCTCTGATTGACTTAATGTGATTTCTTTGTGTTAGTTTAGCGATATTTCATTAGTAACATTTGGCCGTGATTTAGTAACATTTGTTTTTCCTACAATGTTACTCGTGTTGCGTTAGTGATTAAATTGTATTAAGCATTACGAAGACAGTGTTGGACTTGTGTGCGTGATTTGCATACTCCCTACGCCCACCATGGAGCCAATGTATCTTGACACCTAGATGTCATTATAGATCTAGCTGCTCCGACATATATATTACATTTATTAATGCATCAAGGGCGGATAAAAAGGAGAGTGCCTCTGCCTGTAAATTTAATTTTGTTAATAAAGCTTCATCAGCTCGAGTTTTCCAAAAGTCACGTGACAAGATACCAGACACCCCCCCTTCCCCTGGTGACCAAGAGTGGTACTTTGACGGACCCCTCCCCCCCTAAACAGGTCACGTAGTATGGGTACGTTTCCTAGCTTCTTGATATGGTCATTATTATTATACTAGTACTTACGTATAGTGTACTTTTTGTCGCAGTGTCGCGCGTTCCTCGTACTCTGCGACGTGCGCCGTTTGTGCCGCATTATGGATTCTGTAACAACAAAAATAAATAAATATCTTGGTACTTGGGAAATCTTACACAAATCGACTTAGTCCCACGTAAAGCTCCATTAAGGCTTGTGATGTGGGAACCAAGCGATAATAAATTACATCGTAGATAGACACATATAATAGATGCTAAAATACATACACCGCCACGGCCTAGGAAGAAACATATTTGTTATAAATAAATTCACTAATAATTTCCTTGCCGGGATTCCAGCGTCGTAAGGAGGGTCACTACCAAAGTATCAACTATGCTACGGAGGCTGACAAAATATAAAATATGTATGAGCGATGTTTTAAAACACGACCGAAGGGAGTATAACAGTAATAAAAGAAATAACAGAAAATTATGGCAAACGGGCATTGTTCAGTTAATATATAAGATTTATGTGCTCAATCACTTTCAAATCACGCGCCACTGGTAGTTATTTAGTAGATCGAAGTTGAGTACTTGCGGAAGTAGGAAGGACACTATCAAATCAAATCATTTATTGCATATCACATTAATTATACTATTAAGATGTATAATTGCAAAAGCACGATTTAAAATAGTAAACCTAAGCCTAAAACATAATATATACGTTGCTATTGCTAACAACGTGTCAGAAATGAACATTTTTAAAGTTTAGTTTAGAGAACACCATTTAATTCCTTACGCATGGCACATATTGAAAGACTTGATTCCCCGATCGATTTCACAAGCTTTCAGAATGAAAACAAAACAATAACCGACTTTTCTCTCATATTTCAGTTTCAAACACGGGCTTTAAAACTAAATTGTATACAAACTAGAAGTTGTTTTAATAACTATTGTCTCATCGGGATCCCATCTCGTTAGAGAAGTTGTGTCAAATCTAAATTGTATAACTTTGCCGCACTAACGAGAAGGTAAAGTTAGTCTATTGGACTTGTTAGTTTTGATTCGGATAATTTTGATAGACATTAATATAGATATTTGAAGCGCAATTGAATTATATTGAAATTTAAAGCAAGCAGATCCAGTCTTAAAACTACCAGCTGAGTAAGTAGGTACATTCGTTTTCTTGAAAACCTAAATTTTCTCAGCAGCAGGCCTAGCCTAAAAGATTAAGAGATTTATTTATTTATTAAAACTAAAGTTTACATGACATTACAGCAGAACACAAATGAGTCATGAAATTAAAATTATAAATACAATTGAAAAAATAGAATACAAATACGAAATAGGATACAGAAGTTTGATTTAGGCGATGTAACGACGTGGCCCTGTTGCGTCGTCTGATCCGGCGTCGGATTCGGCAGATTGCCTCAGAACTGCCGAAACACGATGCCTTCCGGCCAGAAGTCTGCACTCAGGATGGTGTCCTGCAGCGGGCGCGGCACGCGCACCACGAACGAGCTGAAGTGCAAGTGGCGTGACCGCAGCTGCAGCGAGTAACCCGTCTTCCGGCGGACGTACTCCACCACATCATAAGTCACCATAATAATGTATGGAAATGGGCACGTAACTTTTCGTTCGTATCTGTCAATCTTATACATTTGTTGCTTATCGCTTAGTTATCGTATACGATTACAGAATGGCATCTTGGCTAGGCCTGCTGCTGTTTTTCACAAAAATAGGTAAAATCAAAATCAAAATCAAAATATTCTTTATTCAATTAGGCCCAGCAACGAGCGCTTTTGAATCGTTAAACTAAATAGCGAATGAGAGAAAAAAAAAACTACCTCCGGTTCTAACCCTACACCACTGCCTGAGAAGAATCCGGCAAGAAACTCAGCGGGACTTTCTTTTTTCAAATAAAAGTTTTATAACATCTTACGGCTAACATGCATTAATTAAAAACGAAACATAAATTTGATTGAATATAAATACTGATATAGTACATTAACTAGAGATGAAGTCTCTAATAGTCAGAACAATTATATAAATTTAATGAATTTTGAGAAATGTATAGATGTAAAGATATATGTAAAAGGGCATACAATTGTTTTTAGTTAAACGTTAAAATTAGCATTATTATACTGCTAGAGATGTAAAGGTCTCTAGTTGTCAGAGTAAAAAGAAAACAAACGGATACATTTCACTAAATGTGTCAGAGATGTATAAGGTCTCCATGCGTCATAATATTAAATAATCATAAATAAACAAACATGTAGCGAATTCAATTTCTCATATCAAGTAATAGGTAAGGTATCTCATAGCAAGTAAGGTAATAGTTATTAGTGAAACTTGTAACTACCAACATCATTTCAGGACATTTTCATTAATTCTATTCTAAAGTCTGCGATATAATTACTACGTCCATATCATACAAAAGTATTTTGAGAGAATGGCCGTTATCACCTCGTAAAAACTATGTATAGGTACATATATATTATCACATCGTCAGCCTATAATCAGTCCACTGCTAAACAAAAGCCTCTCCAATTACTTAAGCGTAAGGATGCATTAGGAGGTAAATGCCCATAATCGCCACGCTGGGCAAGTGGGTTTGCGATCGCAGTAGTGTGTTCACTACACTAATGATGATATTGCTGCCCATCATTTATCTTCAATAAATAAATGGCCAGTGACACTTCTAATCCCTTAGTCGACTCTTACAACACCCGCGGGAAGAGTTGAGGTGGTGTGACAAATGTATTCTCACTGCCTACGGTTAATATCAATGTCATTATAGGTACCCAATCTATAGATGACACGATAACGTCAATGGCATTTGCGCCTGAACAGGCAATCGGTTTAATTACAAATTCCTGGAAAGCCGAATTGCTATTCCGATAATGACAGGCGCTTAGAAATTTGCGGCGCTAAATTGTTGTGACGTGATGCTCTTACTCTTGGCGTCAAAAATATGACAGCGATTTTGTTTCTTATTCCTCGGTACCCAAATGTTTATTACTAATTAGGTGATGTGACCATTAAATAGAAAACTATTATTTTGAACGGCCTAGGCAGTACCTTGGAGGCGAATGGAGAGGATTAGTCGGACAGAGAGAGTGACGAATGAGGAGGTGTTAGACAAGGTTAAGGAGAAGAGGTAATTGATGGACATTATAAAGAACAGAAGAGGTAGGATGTTGGGCGATCTGATACGACATGACAACCTCATAAAATGCATAGTGGAGGGGAAGATTGAAGGAAGGCGTGGAAGAGGTAGACCAAGGAGAAATTACATTGAACAAAACAAGGAGAACGTGAAAGTCACGTCGTATCAAAACCTGAAAGTGATGGCTTGGGATCGAGGAAAGTGGAGAGCATGCTTTGAGCTACACCGACAAGAGCAAAACTCTTAAATAGGAGAGAGAGAGAGGCAGTACCTATGTACATTCCCACTAAACTAAGCCACTTCGGCAAGAATTAACTATTTTTTTATTTGGTTGCATTGTTTTTATAATAAATACGTAATGATTGACGTTACTAAAACATTTAGCTAAAAGTAACATTATTTTCAATGTAAGCCATTAGATATTTCTACGCATTCTTGTGATAGTCTCGAAAAAAATCATTCGATCGTTAAAATCAATTTCAAAAACAATCGTCTGTAACACTACTACGTCAGTTACAGACTATGTCGTCTATGAATTATCCTCAAAATTTGACAATTCGAAGCAACTATTTCTCTCTCGACGATTACGCCTCAATTGATGTGGCAGAGATGGTTACATGACTTCACGATTTAGTTGTTCGAGTTAGGCGCTTAGGCTAGATAACGGTTCCTGGACATGGGATTACCGGTGTCAATCGAAGTTAGTTACTATGTGAGACGGGATAACCTAGCCGATCGTAGTTTATTTATTTTATACAAATAAATAATTATATTCTCGGACAATGTTTTCAGGTGAACCTAGCCCCGAACAAAGCGAATACAACCTGGATTAGGGTGGTTCACGAATGAACGTATCAAATTTTTTGGTACTTATATTCTCACTCCACAAGTATTTTCTCGTTTCGATTACATACTTACAAAAATGTTTTATGTATAGAAAATATTATTTTGCTATTATTATATTTTTAGTGGTTATGAGTTAAAAGAGAGTACCGTTAGTACAGGAATCCAATAATTTATATTGTATAATCAGGTTGCTTAGCCAAGTTGTCAATCGCTAACGCTCAGGAGCGTATCGTAGTTTTCCCTCATGTCACTCTTTCCTTTCATATTAGTGCGACAAAGACAGTTAGCTGCCTTTCGTTTACGATTGGCGATTAAGCGCTTGCGATTGGCAACTTGTCTAAGCATCCTGTTGATCTTACCGGTTAAGCGTAAGATGGCGTAAGCGAAATTTCGGAAGTCGTATTTTTGTCGCCGGCCGTATAGAGGCATATTTAATGTTTTCATGCATGAAAATGCAAGAAAAATACAAAAATAGGGTATAAATTGCTTATTGGTAACTTTCTAAATTACAGAGCTGACCTAGGCTATCAATTTTGCTTGAAAAAGTGAGCCACATAATATTTAATTGTAAAAAAAACGAAACTCTCTCATAATTTTGGAATTTATTATATAGCTACTAAATTTCAAAATTCGTCAAAATCATGGGGACCCCTGAATGGATTTATATTTTGCAAATATTTTACACAGATGAGTTTAAGGTCTAAATGAAAAGAAAAAACCTAGTGGAAAATCTGAAAAAAATTAACCATCTTAACCTGGGTATTGAGTAGTAGGCGATTATGTGCTAAATAATTCAGCATATTCTACTGCTGATGGGCATAAAGCTATTCTCTTGTGTAAGAGAGATTGTGTTATAGCTCCTCAGCTGACAGTTTCGAAAAAAGTTGTAGCAAGATCAATGTCGTGATCAGGTTGTGTTGGCAAAGCCATGCTCCCTGAACTGCCAATACTAGGAATGACTAGAAAGATTATGAAAGGTTATTGCAGGCCAATGAACTAGGATAGTAAGGTGAGCCATTTGATAACTGGCAACTAGAGACAATAGCAATCACACCCTTTAGGTGATTTCCACGAAAAAGTCCACCGATGTCCCGTACGAACACAGTTTTCCTCAAAATTGTGGGTTTATCGAAGTTTTCTTTCGTGACTAGGAAAGTTACTTCAAAATATATGTAAGTAGCGACCCGCCCCGGCTTCGCACGGGTACTATACCTGCGTAAAAACCTTCCTCTTGAATTACTCTACCTATTAAAAAAAATCTCATCAAAATCCGTTGCGTAGTTTTAAAGATTTAAGCGTACAAAGGGACATAGGGACAGAAAAAGTGACTTTATTTTATACTATGTAGTGATAACTAATAACTCGGAAGAAAACTCAAATTATCGAAATATATACGCATTTGTACTAGGGTGTGCTACCGGTTCTGAATTTGTATGGCAAGAACCGGGAATTTCCTGTTCAAAACCGGGAACAAATTCAGAACCGGGTGCACATCCTAGTTTGTACGGGACATGGAATGCTCCTTTATACACCATTCTGCTGGTCAGAAAAACTAAATAGATCAGGATAGTTCGAGTCTTATTTACTCAAGAGGTGATTGGTGGTGACGCACAAGTGTTAGGGAATTTGTGATTTTTTCACTTTATCTCAGTACAAATTACAAAAACTACAAAAACGGCTATTACCTACACCCAACCAACCACGTCTATGTAGGTACTCCGTAGATATTCGTAGGACCACATAAAAATGGCAAGCAGCCTTTATTACCCTTTGGTAGCTAGATTTGGTAGCTGGCTCCCAAATGGGAAATATGATTTCTGGCCTAGTAGCCAGCTATGAAATGGGAATAACTTTCCCATTTCGTAGCCAGATTTGGTACAAACCTGGTTACAAATCAGTAATGATAAGTCCCAGTTTAATGCCAGTTACCTATTGGGATTTTATTCCCATTTCGAAGCTGGTTACGAAACTTTGGCTACCAAACGGTACTAAAGGGCAAGTAGTTAGTTTTTTCTGATTTTTGACATCATTTTAACATAGTCCTTGAGTGGCCTAGGGTAAATTTACGTACAATACGCGTACGCGCAGCGCTCGCAAGTCGCAAGGCGTGAACGCAGGTTCAGTGCTTGATAATGGTGACCTAGGTTCTCCGAAACATGTCGCGTGTAGTGACTAAATACACGTGAGTATAAGGTCATTTCTCAAATTTTTGGCACCGACAGGTGAAAGTTTTGTTGTTTTAAAAATATCGCTTTTTTAGATTTTTTTTTTCTAGGGGTCGTTTGAATGCGTCTCAAACATTACAAACATTTCAAAGGCACCGGTATCAATCAATTATTTTAGAAGTTATGGTCGATTAAAATTCAGGTGAACGACATCATGATCAGGTGAAGGATAAAATATACACAGGTTATCGACAACAGTAGCAGGTTAACGACAAATTAGTACAAATTAGTATGACACCTTTGACAAGTTAACGACAAGCGTCGCTAACCTGCGTCCGTAGTCGATCACCTGTAGTTTGGTGGTCTTTCACCTGTTATGGACATCATTCACCTGTCTCCATCATCATTATAATCCAACATAATTTAGTAAAATAAATCTTGAATCACTTTCTTTTACATTATATTAAAATAAAACAGATTAATAGGTTTCCATTGTTTTATTTACACATTATGCATGTTAATAAAAGAAAAAAAAAACAAAAAGAGAGCTTCATCTCACGTCTAATTTAAAAATAAAAAAGGAACTAAACCACGTTTACAAAATAGCAGCTACTTATTGATTCTAGGGATACAATAATGAATCAGCCTTATTAGTATCACAAAATTAATGATGATTTAATCACCGTTTTATTTATTTAATATTCTAATTATTTATTTTACCCGTTAACTTATTTATAATCAGTTCTTATTTCAGTCAGTTATTTGTTAGTTCTAATTAATAATAACAAAAATAAATTATTTATATTTAACAGTCTCTTTATAATAATGAAAGATAGAAACGTAACTAATAAAGGTACCTAATCTGATTTTTCCTTATTCATAATCATTCTCAATAAATACACAAATATTTCTTTCATAATAAGTTCTACTAGTTCAAATTATGAGTTCGGGTTATTCCCACCTGTTACCCCCAATCTGTTAGAAGTGGCAACAGATGGGAATTTTTCCCACTTGTTACCAGCGGGAACTACTGAGAATTGAAATTCCCAGCTATTACCACTAAACTAATTGAGGGTAAGTACTGGAAATATTTTACCAAATGTTTTAGTGGTAACAAGTGGGAAAAATATTGCCAGTAGTTACCACCGAGTACTGTAGTGGTAAAAGATAGGAAAAAATTCCCGGTTCTTACCACTAATGAATGAAAGATTGAGGGTAACAGGTGGGAATAACCCGTGACTACTCTAAACAATAGGTAGGTAGTTTACATTAAAATAACACAATTAGGGATGAGAAATATGCATACAGAGTAAACCTCAGAAAGGACTGTAAGTACTATGGAGTTAATTTTTTCCCAATTTAGAACCACTATTTTTTTTTCTTTAAATCTTATTATTGACAGTTAGGTAAAAAATATCACAAATGTCTGACTTGTAATGTTATAGGTATGTAGTATTTTATAATTATGAACTATAATAAAAAATCGCACAACAATCACAATATGTTAATCAAATATATTGAAATAATTTTGTGAGAACGATATATATATAGGTATAAAAAGGTATATCATATTTTGGAGATTTTGTATGCCAAATATAAAAAGTTAGTTTTTATATGGTTTATCTGGCTTATGACAAGTGATCGACGTGTCGGTTTCCTGTCACTGAGTCGTTCACCTGGCTTTATCGGACAGGTGAAGGACACACATAGCAAAAAAGCAACAATCCTTTGAGAAATGCAGCTTAAACCGATATAACAGTAATACTTTTCTCATTTAACGCACAAATAATATATTCAGGCATAAAAAATATTATTACGAGTGGTAAATTTATCATTATTGTCGTTCACCTGTCGCAAAATGTCGTTCACTTGCCTATTTTAGCCAGGTGAACGATGCACAGGTGACCGACAAAATGGCAGTTATTTCGTCCAAACTCAAAATGTATTTGACGAATAAACTAAATATATAGGTACATAATAGTAATCAATGAATTACGTTATATATGTTACAGTTAATGCCATATCTCACACAATAACCAAACTATGAATGACAGAATAACGACTACTTACCCATTACAAACTCCCGTTTAAGATAAGTTATATTTTTTATTTTGTTATCACGGCGGAGTGAGCACGTGTTGTTGCTTGCAGGTGATGGCCGACAACTGGCGGCTTCGATTCATGCGGGGTGAGGCGGGAGAGGTGGGATAGGGATCGCATAGTAGTTGCGAGTTTGTCTCGACAAGTGAACGACAAAAACTGCCTTGGACAAACTTTAAAGCCAAATAACTTGGAACATACGTGTAATATTATTATCTGATTGTCTAATTTTAAAAGTTTAGGATATATGCAAATAGAATACAGTAAGAAAGGTAAGTAAAGTTAACAATTTGTGTACTTTTAACAACTCGAAACATGAGTACCTCGCGTTTGGACACGGAAGGTGAACGACAAAACTTAGTTACAATTATTATTTATTTAATTAATATCAAATAAATCAATTTAAAAGCATTAGGCCTCTATATAAAAAGTGTCTTTTAATATGTATTGATAATTTATTTATGAAGATATTGTATATTTAAAAAAAAGTTCTAACATAAACGTATTTACAGGTGAGGGTGCCAAAAAATTGAGAAATGACCATAACCGTTTAATTATATTTCTAATGTACGTACCTACAGAAGATCCTGTAACCAATATTTCAACTGATCGTATATCATGTGATTTTTTAATAATAAAAGGAATGTCAGTCATGTCATGTGTGTTGACACTCGCCGGGAGCGGAGCGGAGGGTAGGCAATCTACCTGCGGCCCTGGTGGCGAGCGGACGTGTGCAAACTGGACAATCGGAATCCGTAATGATCATATTATTTATATTCCCCAATCCCTACACAAGAGACAGGACGTCACGTCACATCATACATAACAGTTTTCAAGTAAAATCCCTCCGTAAGACGTGTAGGTGATCATAAACCGCCTAATACATTTCCACCCTTCATGTAATTGATAAGTCAATCCAGATTGCGCCCTTCTTAGATCCACGCTAGATTAAAATTGACGGAAGGGGGATTATTGAAGTGTCGGTGGATTAGTTGGCCGAGTAATTAGCGATTGAACCAAATGATGGTTATATTCGCTGATGTGTACTGGCATGGGGCTGACATTTGCTCATGAGAGGACTTATGATTGGGTGGATTATTAGCAACATGGGTATTCCTAATTTAGATTTCTGAACCATGTGCAGCATTGTTAACGTTATCTAAACTTAATTTTCTATATTTTTATATATGAACAGAAAGCTCGACATAGGGGCTGCTTCAAAAATAAGTATCAAAATGCTGGACTTACTGGAAATCTTTGAATTTCGAACATGGTCATGGCACATTCAAACTAAATAAAAAAGAACTAATATTGGTATAGATAGTCCCACACTAAACGTTGATCAGTATGACTTCATCATCATCATCAGCCTATGATAGTCTACTGCAGGACGTATTAGGCCTCTCCTATTAACTATGCGTAGAGACGCATTAGGAGGTAAATGCCCATAATCGCCACGCCGGGCACTCGGATTGGCGATCACAGTAATGTGTCCACTATGATGACGCTGCTGCCCATCATCAATCTTTTATCAAAAAATGGTCAATGACACTTCAATCCCTTATTCGACTCTTACGACACCCGCAGGAGGATTTGGGGTGGTGACAAATGTATTCTTACTGCCGTCACCACACGGCCAAAAGGCCAGTATGACTTATAATGTATTATTAGTGACTCAGGAGAAACCTTGTATAGAGAAAACTGGGTGCGTAGCCAAGATTAAGTACAATATTTTGCTTGCTCGGTACTCAACATCAACACTCGAAACAAAAATCTACTTTGCTCTCTAGTTGATCAAATAACTATTTCCTAAGTCGGTAAAAATCACTTGGAAAAAGTGTGGATAATGTGGAATGGTTTCGACTTCAACAGACACCTGTGGGTGTATGATGGTTTGATGGTTGTGTTTTTATCGTTTATCGGTACATGTGTCATTTTCAAACTTTTTTTGTGGAACATCACTTACCAGCCAGGTATGATCGCGGTAAAACGTCTACCTACTATAAATAAAAATAAAAATAAAACATGATAGACATTTCATTTGCAATAATATAAAAAAACGACTATCACAGGACTACTGTTTAAAAATAAAAAAGCCGTATGAAATTTTTATTTTTAATGTAGTATTTTTTATTTTAATGTAGCTCACTAACAAGTTTCACCGACTAACTAACACTATATTATGTACCAACTTAAATATAAATAATATTAAAATACTTAGTAACTTGACTCACCTTTTAAAATAACACCAATATCTATTTTAATACACAACCTACAACACAACTCCTTGCCTTGATATCAAAGTAACAAGCATAAGATCACTAAAATCGCGGAAGACTAGATTCAACAACAATTTCACAACAATCTAATACAACAATTACTATTAACAACAACAATTATCAAGTACAGTTTATCAACATTCAGATATAGAAGTCTCACTCATTTAGTTACTATAAACAGTTCTTAACGTTACAACACGATCAAATATAATGATTTTAAGTCAAAAAGGTTCCATATTCATTCATAAATTAATAGAAATACAAAATAATTTGGAGTGAATTCGCTCCATATTTCGCGTCATTGACATTTTGAAATGGTGTTGCCATATCACGGAGTGAAAATAACCATGTAAGTTTAATCAAATGCATAGGCATACCAATTGTCAGTAGAATCTAAAAACAAAATGTAAAGAAAAGTTGCATTATTCCATAATCACGCACACAACCTCGGTTTTATTATCAATTTAAAATCGTAAACATTGAGTTTACTTGAATTTTTAGATAAAATTATTGATATTTATTAGTATGAACGTAAAAATAATCTGCGAACGTGTTTCATGATATTATGTGTCCAAGACGTCAAATGCAATGGAAAGTCAGCCATAATTGTTTAATTTTTTTTAGATTGTATAGGTACATAAAATCCTAATTTGTAGACTTATTGATTCTGTTTATAAAGTGATAAAGGTACCTGACTAACACAATGAAAATAGGTAAAATGTAATATTCACACAATAATTGTGTTCAAGCGTATTAATTTGTACAGTCCTCATGTCATAATTATCTGAATATGCACTCCAACGCTATGGCAATAGAGAACTGCTGAGATGTTTATAAGATGACCGGACCGATCTGATATTTCTGAGAGCGATCGTACTTTTATTTATTTCTTAATAGAATACCTCCACAAAATAAAAAATAAACCAACATCATTACTATACTATACTTAGTTTCAGTTACAAAACGTTACATAAAATAAGTAGAACTACAACTTTTAAATAAACTACAGCCAAAATTGTCTTGATGAGTTTTTAATACGGACGTTGATGATCTTATAAAATGAGATGTTACATAGGTAGATAGGTAAAACACACAATTGAATAAAAATACATTTTAATCATTGTGCCCATAACACTAGCAGCGTTGCCGCGTTGTATAACAATAGAGAGCTTTTGCACCAGAAATTTGTCTTATAAAATATTTATGGTTTCCCAGAGTTATTAACCGTTGATGCGGCCTTCGTACGTGACGTGTCGT
>JALPQI010019373.1:0-19136 GCA_025490895.1 Thaumatotibia leucotreta
ACAGCGTTTCGAATGTCTTAGTGTAAATATCTACTTCGTTTATTCACAGGTTTCAACATGTTATCTTTCACTAACTTTGCACAGGTGCTTCGTATGAAACGAATATTAATTAAAATAGGCAAATATAATATAGGTATTACTGGTGACGCGAAACGCGATTATTGTGGAACTGAATAGTGAAACGAAAACTGAACATTCAAGTACAGTCAAGTGCATTAAATATACAGGGTGTAATCGTTAAGTGTGGCCTGACCATAATTCCGTAAATATGACAGATATCAGAAAACTTCCAACTAATATCGAAAGTACGTTACCTAACGAGTAAAATTACACTCAAAGAAGTCATCTTCTTATCTTATAGACGACATGTTCTCTATTCCGAAGTTTTAGTTATTAATTATAAAATCCCACTCATTTTATACAACTAATGATGCAATGTCTTCTTGAAAATAGATTTATCGATATCGCTGACTTGGCTTCTATGACTCAAATACCTATCATAAGATCATAAATCGATCCAAAAAAACAGACCCTATCAGTAGGACCACCTATTATGGAAGGTTTTAATATACATACAATATGGTGTATCAGGGTGCGTAGCCAAGATCCCAATCGCTAAAGCTCTGTCGCGAACGAAACGCAACTGTCTTTGTCACACTAATGAGAAAGAGTGACAGAGAAAAAAATGCGATACGACTTGGCATCTTGGTTACGCACTCTGGGGATCTTTATTTACCATTGGCATTTTAATTGTTATTAATAGTAGGTAGGTATGTACTGTTGATTATGTAAGTAGGTACCTGTACCAAAGATATATATGTATGTATTTATAAAATAACTTGATTCTCTTCAATACTAGACTGTTACACCCTCTTAACACTTCGAGTACGGGGAACTCCCGAGGGGAGTTCTCTGTGGGAGGTCCATTTTCGCTACAAAGCGGAAAAATCACGGGATCGGCTACGAGCGTAGCGCGTAGCACTCGTCCGCAATGAAAGTGTTATACTTACGAAGATAAAATACTATCGAAATTGCCGGCACCCATAACATAATAATGTCTCCAGAGTCAAGATAGGCCAGGTAAAAGATATTTTATATCACACCACTTAATACCCACGTGACGATCTGTTTGTAAACCCTCAACAAAAGTTGAATGTACTTTATTTATAATCATTACATTCCTTTCTTAATTCCACTCAGACCAGTAGGTACAGTCAGCAAAAAATGTGGTTTACCCTGTTTACTTTATTACCACTGAATAGCGTCGAAAAGCTGTAAACCACATTTTTGGTTGACTGTACTAGGAAAAACGAAATGCTTTGTTTAGGTACCATAGCGTCTGCCCAAACCTATCGACGGCTTCACATTTTTAAGACAAATCGCACCTCGCACCGTATTCTTATACGGTCGATCGGTGTTGTCAGAGTCGTTTATTTTTCGCTCTTATTGCGAAGTTAATAAAGGTTTGCATAAATGGATATAGCCGAATTCGCGTCGATAGATTTGTGGAGACCTTTAATCGTAACATAAAAAAAATCTTGAAGCTTACAAAACATTCGTTTGTTTTATAATTAACCCAATTGATAATGATTTTTTTTTTTACTTAGTTACGACATTGTGGGATTAAAAAATCTTGAGTAGTTTTTATTCTGAAATATAGATTTTCTAAGCATGTAAAAGGCACGCAAACGCGCTACCTACAATTTTATGGGCTGACCATCTTACGATACGTCTAAAGTGCCGAAACCCACGTGTCTATTCGGTTTTCGGTAAACGGTCGAAGTTTAAGTTAGGTAGCGGTAGGCAGTCGCGTGGCTTTTAACAACAAAAACCCAGACGTACTTAGTAATGAGAATGACGTACAAGCGTAAGCTTTATCAGTTATCACTGAACTAAGCGCATCTTCCTACGTACCGAGATTAGGACTGGCGGCCATGACTCGACGGCGTAGAGAGTGGCAACCGCGAGAGGTAGGTAGTGTCGGACCCACTGATGATCATATTATATGTAGACAGGTATATTCCAAGCAGTGCTCAAACAAATAATTGTATTAGGTAATTTCATCATCATCAGCCTAATAGATTGCCAATTCCGTTATCTGCACAATTTCAGGAACTGAAAAATCAATTCAAGTGACATATGTTTACTAGTCTTCTTTTTTGTCAAATATTGAATTTATACATGTGGGTATTGGCAATCTCAACGACGCTATATCAGTCCTCTGCTGGACGTAGGCCTCTTCTATTAATTAACTATGCGTATGCGTTAGGAGGTAAATTCCCATAAACGCCACGCTGGGCAAGCGAATTGGCGATTCCAATAATGTGTCCAGTGTCCACTATGATGAGTATGATGACGCTGCTGCCCATTATCAATCTTCTATCAAAGAATGGTCAGTGACATTTCAATCCCTTAGTCGACTCCTACGACACCCGTGGGAAGAAAAAATTTATTCATTAGGTACCTATAATATTTTGATTATAAATTAGGTCAGTAATAAAGTTATTCCTTTCCGTTACAACTAAAGGCAATTAGTACTGATGTTCCGGTTTGTCTAATCTAAATTCCTTTGCATGAAAGCAATTATTGATAAAAATATGTAAACCCAGATAAGAACGTTAAAATCACTGCAATAAGTAGCTATTCGTAGCAATCGCAGCTATAGTTACTCGTAGGTACCCAAGTCACTTCCGCTCAGTGCGTGATTGTGATTGTTTCCAACGCTGCACACTGCCGAAGGCAAGATAAACACTGCTCTTTGTTGGAAATACTTAACTAAGATTCTCCGGTTGCGGGATACGTGGCTATTATACTAATATGTAGTTATAGATTCGTTTTGAGTTTATTCAATAGTAGGTGCCTAAGTGAAATAGATATGTATGGGAGGAGTATGACTCATTGCCATAGAGATTGAAGGGATGACTCCCACTAGACCTTACCGGACTTGGTCATGGTGGTAATACGCCGCTTCGGCTAGCAGCTCGGTCTGTCTGAAGTCATATTTTCCACAGAAAATGAAGTGTCGGCCCGGTACAATCTATCGTGAACCATTTTTAGGGTTCCGTAGTAAACTCGCTCGTAGGCCATTAGTAGTAGAAATTGCAAAAAGGTACAGGTACGTACCTATACGTACATATTAATGACGCCGACAAAGTAGTAGAATACTCGTAAAATATAATAAATAATTCAGGTAGGTACCTCCTCTACACGTAAAGTGGGGTTGTTTCTTTTTATCCAATAATCTTTTAGTGTGGGGTATCGTTGAATAGGTAAATATGTAAAGTTAATTCAAATTATTGATTTCAAACTTCAAACTCTATTTCATATTTTAAAACTACTGTAAAAAAAGAAAATACCTACCAAAAATAAACACATTATGTGACATTATAAAACCTGTCATAGGGTGCTCTCGCTGGAGTGGTTAAGTTAATAAGGTCACAGAGAAAGAAACCGACACGGACTATTCGCGCCGTATCCAGGATTACGGCCTTCTGTATCTGACCCTTCATCCAGCCATCTAGCGAGTCTCTTAAGATGTTCGTCGAGACTCCCTGTATCAACTATCTAAGAGGTCCCCGAATCGTAGCCAGTTCACCGACGGGATCTGATCCACGTCCTCCTTGTAGATCCGCCCCGTGTAGCTTCTTGCTCTTCTATAGCTATGGAAGAGCAATAGGGCTTGTCCATTAATCACGTCATACGGTATAGGGGGTAGAGGGGGATAGAGGGGTCATTGGACAAATCACGTGTAATTTTTTGTTACTCTCGAACTCTGCTGAACAGCATTATAGACAGTAGAAAAATCTTCACTTTCTTATAAAAAACACTTTTTAAATACTATAAGTTTTAATACCTCGATTACCTCGTAGTTGGCAAAAAAGTACGTTAATTCAAGTGTCATTGAAAGGACTAGGTACTTAAGTTGGCAAACAATTACACGTCATATTGGCTAGGGGGGGGGGTCCAGAAAATATCACCATCACCATGGGGGATGGGGGGGTCTAAAACAGGCCAAAATTGAATGATGTGATTAATGGACAAGCCCATATCGTCTTTTTTTGTTCCGGAATGGGAAGTGACTTTACGCATCGTCCCTCCGGCGACGAGAAGGTCTTTATGGAGGGATAAGTGGGACTCATTCGGTCTTCCCTCTTTCCCAGTGAGAGGAGGAGAGCTGGCTCTACCCACTAAACCGCACTCCGGCGTTTTGTCCGCTTTTCCGTTTACGAAGGCGGCATGGGATAGGTATATCGCGAGCATATCACCATGGCGCCCTCCGAACTCTACTCGAGTCCTTTGTGCTTAGTACCACTGGTTTGCGCTATGGCCACTATCTATTATTAACATACACATTGGTATTTTTACAGAAATTAACCGATAATGTCGATGTGCAAACTAGTAATGGCAACGTACCAAATGGGATCGCGGAGCATACACCACAGCAGGATGAAACCCGGCAACAGATTACCCCAGAGCCTGGGCCGTCCGCCAAGAAGTCCACCACCAGTTACATGAGCATACAGAGTGGCAGAACCATCAATAGTAGGGATTCCGATTTTGATATGAATAGTAGAAGTAACAGCAGCGCAGATTTGAAAACTGTATCAGATTTCATAACAAGACCAGAGCACTCTGGGCCACAGGCGGAGCGCAAGAAAGGTATCATCGCGCCGCACGCGCCGCTGGACACGTCGCGCGCCAGTGTGGACCTACAGTACATGAAATATGAGAAGGATGATAAGTAAGAACCTACCAATGACGTATTCCTTGAAATAGCTGTAGCCATACCTAATTATAAGATTTGCCAATTTCCCCAAAGTTATGTTGCGATTATTTTTTATTTTATTTTTACATATTTGGAGAACCAACGGCTAAAAAAACAATAATAAAATTTAAACTGGAAACAGGAAGCCAATTATAGGGACTCACAGATAGTAAATTCGGGATTAGGTTAGGCTCTTCAGTCTACGCACACAAATATAGTAAATTCCTAATAACGTCACAGACAGGAAGGCAGAGTGGACATCTTTACCTTTGACTCCACATAACAAATGGTTTTAGAAGGGAGCAATGAACTGTTCACTAACAAACTGATTGTTTAAGTGAATACATTTTAGACGCAACTAACAGTTTAACACCGTATTAGTGGGCTAATCCCAAGATTGTGTAAGAGGGGCTAATAAAACAAAATTCTAATCCTTTCAGATCAGCAGAGCAAATAAGAAAAGCAATAATGGCAAACGATTTCCTAAAGAATTTGATGGACGAGGAACTCTTAACGATGGTGGTCGAAGCTATGAGCCCTCAGGAGTTCCCAGCAGTGAGCCTGATCATCCGCGAGGGCGAGTCCGGGAGTCACTTGTACGTGTCCGCTCAAGGACAGTTCGAGGTTCTGAAAGGCGGACAAGTCGTTAAAAACTTCGGGCCAGGGGAGGCGTTCGGAGAACTCGCTATCTTATATAAAGCGAAGCGATTTGCGTCGATACGGTGTAAGCGATAAGTTTGTTATGAATACGTACGAAATGAATAACTCGCGTTCTGTAGGTATCTACAACAATTCCAGCTAATCTAATATTCAAAGATTTCGATTTACCTACGCTTAATAGCGAAGAAGTACTCGCCAAGATATTAAAATTAGGTATTTTGTTTACAGGCAGACATTCAAAGCAATTAGAATATATTTCACTCAGAGGAATTTTATACGTTTAAATTTTCAAGTGCGGTATTATGGGTTAGGTATATAATTATGTACTTAATGTGGTTAGCGTTACAAGAAATATGCTTTCCGCAATGTGAAAGTTGTGAGAAGTCAGGAAACCCCCTTAACATTTCATACGTTAAGGTAGTGCGATACTTTAATATAATACAAGACAATCTGTATCGTGTTTTTCCAATGTGTGCCAGGTATAACAGAAGCCAAAGTATGGACGCTGGAGCGGCGCGTGTTTCAGAAGATCATGGTGGGCAGCGGGCGGCGCGAGCAGGAGTACAACATGCGCTTCCTAGCCTCGGTGCCGCTGCTGCAGGGCATACACCCCATCGAACTCGCCAAGATCTCCGACTTCCTCAAACGGGTAAGGCACGGTTGCGTAAGTTGCGCAACCCATCATACTTTAAGTATAGCACTTTCCGTCTCTCATTGCCCTCATGGGTCAGGTGGGTTTGCTGAGCGACAGAAAGTGATAAATTGATAATAGAGTTTTGCACTGTAGCCGTACCATGACCTGTCGTCGTGAGATTAACGCGGACTTACTTTCTATTCCACTCGCTCGCGCCAATCCGCGAATAGGAGTGAGATGGATAGGCACGGTAAGTCCACGTCAATCTCACGGCAGCGTCTCATGGTAAGCACTCTGATAGGCAGCAATTTCAAGTATTCCTAGTACAAATTGATTTGGATTATTCCAAATTCGGAAGAACTTATCACAACTGAGCTTTTGGGGGGCATTTTGGATAGGTATGTAGATAATTGAGATAAGTAGATATATCTTCGAAACAATTACCAAACACGCTTTCACATCATGATACGACGTTACATTATCGAAAAACGCTCTCCGATTTCAGGAGTTCTTCTCAGCCGGCACAGCGGTGGTCCGGCAAGGGGAGCGAGGGGACAAGTTCTACATCATCCGCGGCGGGACAGTGACGGTGACGAAGCGCGAGGGCGAGGGCCCGGACCGGCGCGTGGGCACGCTGCGCCGCGGCGACTACTTCGGCGAGCAGGCGCTGCTGCACGAGGACCGGCGACTCGCCACCGTCACCGCCGAGCCGCCTGGCGTTGAGTGCCTCACGCTAGAAAGAGGGTCAGCATGCTTAGCCAAGTTGCCAAGCGCTAGCGCTTAGTAGCGTATCGTAGTTTTCCCTCTCTGTCACTCATATTAGAGCGACAAAGACAGTTAGCTGCGATTGACGATTAAGCGCCAAGCGATTGGCAACTTGGCTAAGCATCCAGTTCTTCTCCATATAGTTTTCCACTACATTTTTGTATAGCTATCGTCCCCGCCGCTATGAAGTCAGTCCAGGGGGCTACCGTGATCTCCTAAACTCAATTAAGTTTAGGTTCTGCGTGTTAGTTTTTGACAGTAATTCTATTGAACTGACACATTGCGATTCAGTTTAACCCCTCGTGTATCGCGAATATTAAGACCTAATTAGTAGCGGTCATTCTCCAGGCGTGCATTTTTACATGTCTTCGCTCTTTAAAAATATTAATCTATAAGTTTTCTCATATATTATATTTTTTGAGCATAGACTGTATTCGTTTTCAGCTGTACATGAATTTTCATGTACGTATATTAAACACAAAGGGTAGAAAAAAATACGTTAAGGGTCATTCTCCTAATTCACACGTCGCGTCCCACTACCCGATTCACTAACATATTAATTTCTCCTTACGATATACATGAAGAAACGCCAACGAAAGCTAATTCTTTGAACAAAACAAAATACCTTTTAATGGCACAAAAAATATCAAATGAATAAAGTACTATATGACTAAGATATCAACGATCAACACTTTGTCTCGAAACCTGTCCTAATTGACGCGTCGCATCTAGTCATTGTCATACGAGCACTCTGAATGTAGGTACGGACCTCACTATCGCCTTTCGGTCTAGCCCACAGTCGTGTCTAGAGTCCTGTGAGGGATGGGCGTGTGAGTTGTGTTCTGGAAGGAGACTATGAACCATTGTCTCTAATTCACGCGGCTTGGTTCACAAAATTTCTAATTAACACGTTCACATTTTAAAATTCAACTAGTAACTCTATTGGGCCGAGAATTACAGTATACATTAAAAATCGCATTATTTAATACATATTACATTCTGTAGTATATCGCATGTACAAAAAACAAGATATTTTTTATTTTTCAAGAAAACCTAAATAACGCGTCTAATTCACGCGTCAAAAATGACCGCGTTAATTAGAAATTGGTTATAAAATATATGGAATAAGTGATATCTATCGATAAAAACTCACTACTTATACCTACGTAAATAATATTTTCTCGAATATGGAATGAAATGTTAGTTTGTAACTTTTTTTTTCTAATTCACACGTCAAGCAAAACCTAAAATATTATAATTAACGCGTCGTTTTCATAATTCACACGCCCTCCAAAAGTGTAATGTTCTAATTAACACGTCCTTTTTCTAATTCACACGTCACATAAATTTTGATTGTTTTTTAAATAATTATCCTTTCATAATTATAAAGTGACGCATAGACATTTAAGTTTCTACGATCAATATGTTACTATGTTTGTAAAGATATTCATTGAAAAGTAAGTAGAAAAAAAGCGACGTGTTAATTAGGATTCTAGCACAAATCGGTCATTCTCCAGGCGTGCATTTTTACATGTCTTCGCTCTTTAAAAATATTAAACTATAAGTTTTCTCATATATTATATTTTTTGAGCATAGACTGTATTCGTTTTCAGCTGTACATGAATTTTCATGTACGTATATTAAACACAAAGGGTTGAAAAAAATACGTTAAGGGTCATTCTCCTAATTCACACGTCGCGTCCCACTACCCGATTCACTAACATATTAATTTCTCCTTACGATATACATGAAGAAACGCCAACGAAAGCTAGTTCTTTAAACAAAACAAAATACCTTTTAATGGTACAAAAAATATCAAATGAATAAAGTACTATATGACTAAGATATCAACGATCAACACTTTGTCTCGAAACCTGTCCTAATTGACGCGTCACATCTAGTCATTGTCATACAAGCACTCTGAATGTAGGTACGGACCTCACTATCGCCTTTCGGTCTAGCCCACAGTCGTGTCTAGAGTCCTGTGTGGGATGGGCGTGTCAGTTGTGTTCTGGAAGGAGACTATGAACCATTGTCTCTAATTCACGCGGCTTGGTTCACAAAATTTCTAATTAACACGTTCACATTTTAAAATTCAACTAGTAACTCTATTGCGCCGAGAATTACAGTATACATTAAAAATCGCATTATTTAATACATATTAGATTCTGTAGTATATTGCATGTACAAAAAACAAGATATTTTTTATTTTTCAAGAAAACCTAAATAACGCGTCTAATTCACGCGTCAAAAATGACCGCGTTAATTAGAAATTGGTTATAAAATATATGGAATAAGTGATATCTATCGATAAAAACTCACTACTTATACCTACGTAAATAATATTTTCTCGAATATGGAATGAAATGTTAGTTTGTAACTTTTTTTTTCTAATTCACACGTCAAGCAAAATCTAAAATATTATAATTAACGCGTCGTTTTCATAATTCACGCGCCCTCCAAAAGTGTAATGTTCTAATTAACACGTCCTTTTTCTAATTCACACGTCACATAAATTTTGATTGTTTTTTTAATAATTATCCTTTCATAATTATAAAGTGACGCATAGACATTTAAGTTTCTACGATCAATATGTTACTATGTTTGTAAAGATATTCATTGAAAAGTAAGTAGAAAAAAAGCGACGTGTTAATTAGGATTCTAGCACAAATCTGGAGAATGACCGAAATCTGGAGAATGACCGTAGATCGTGGTAGCCAGTAGCCACCCCTGACAACTGTCAGCTCAATATATTATGCGTCAAAAAGCGACATTATTAACAAAAAGTGTACCGAACTGATTGCTGGTAGCGGCTGGGGACAGTAATAGATAGAAACAGAACACGGAAGACAAAGTCAGAAATTCACAACATTCGTCTTTAAACTTATCCCATTCTTCCATCATTTACTTTATCCCTAGGGTTAAATTAAAACATTCTCAAAATGTTCTTTGGCATACGCATACCTACATATTTATACATATATTATTTATTCCACAGACCTTTCACGGAACTGCTCGGCGACTTACATGAATTAAAGAATATAAGGCACTCTGTTCCTCCGCCACTGGAGCAGAGAAAGTCATCACAAGTTAAAAGCGGTAAACAAACTGCCTACTTTTGTTGTTTGTTCATCATTAATACAATGCGTCATTATGTTCGAAACCAGGCAAAAACTTGCATTCGCTCGTCTTAATACTCTTAATTGAGGAATCTGGTAACATAATCCCACGAAGATAATTAGTATCATTAGTAACTAGGCTATTGTGTTTACATAGCAATAGGTATTAGGTACCATCAATACCATCAACATCATGATCGATACGTAACAAAATGATGTACCTACTGATTTAACTAACATTAAAGATATATTTCTTATATGCGTGTAATATTATTATTAAGTTAAACAGTCAAAAAGCCTCTGGAGTTAAAATATGTAGGTATAAACATAAACCAATCTTTCAGTAACAAGGAAGTAGATAAGAGTCCAACGTCTGCAGACCACATTTTTATTATAGTTCCGATATTATTAATGAATTGCTTGTATAAGTATATATTTTCTCTCTTGCATAAAACCAGCATTGTTTGCCTCTGTTAATATTATAATCGCATTCCATGTGACATCAAAAACATTAATGCTGCAGAGATATCAATATTTACGTCTCTCACTAGTTTCATCTTTCAGAATTTGAATACGTGGAGCTAAAAGACCTAGAGATAGTGGGCACAATGGGCGTGGGCGGGTTCGGTCGCGTCGAGCTGGTACAATACAAACGCGACCCCAAGCTGACCTTCGCACTCAAGTGCCTGAAGAAGGTCGACATGGTGCAGCAGCAGCAACAGGTGCACGCCTATAACGAGAAGAACATCATGATGGTGTGCAATAGCCCCTTCATTTGCAGGTAATTTTGGACCGTTACATATGAAAGTAATCAATGGACTTGGAGGGTGTAACAAAAATAGTCGTGAAAAGAGAGGAAAGTATCGTAAAGATATCAACAAACCCCCTTATTCATAAACGTTTGTTAACTTAACAAACCGCTAATAAGTGTCTAATAAGTGTTTGTCTTAACAATTTGTCCATAAGAGCAAAAGGGACAAACCATTATTAGCGGCTTGTTAAGTTAACAAACTTTTATGAATAAGGGGGTTAAGTATTTTTATTAATTATATGCCTTCCAGATAGGCCCAAACGCAACCACCCTATAATTTTTTTTCCAAAAAATATCTTCTGTAATTATGCGTCTTATAGATAAATGGATCATCAGTGTCATCGTTACAGGAGGGTGTCATTCTAGATTAAAATAACGAGCAAGAAATTATGTGTTTGTCCGTGCCGTGATACTCGCCCGGCTATCAGCTATCACCGCCGGGCGAGTATCGCCGTGTCTCTTTTATTTACACGGAAGCGCGTATCTTTTGTTCGTGTTTATAGCCGATAGTTCATAGCTTAATAGCTCGCGGTGAGACCAGTGCCTAAAACACTTTATTGGGCGCCATATTTCCTCAGACGAGACGCCGCTTTGCCTTGAAATTTTACAGACTTAATTTATTACTTGGCTCATTGCCGAAAATCGAGAGAAATTGTAGACGCGGATGACTATGATACCACTGTTATATTTTAGAAGAAATATTTCATAAAGAAATAGTTTTAGCACTTCACTCACTTCTAATACAGTCCTTATCTAGGGGAAAACAAGCAGTATTTGAGCTTCAGTGAAAATCAGCGTCGCGCAATGTGCACTATGGCTCATTTCGTGAAGCCAAAGCTGAGTGAGGCCCATTTAGCGCAATTTGTTTTTCTATAATATGTTGCTATTTATAGTTACTGTAACTTTCATTCATCGAGGGATTTATTATTGAAAATAAATGTATATTTCAGACTTTATCGAACATTCAAAGACAACAAATACATCTACTTCCTCATGGAGCCGATTCTCGGCGGGGAGGTGTGGACGATCCTGCAGAAGCAGCGGTTCTTCCCTGAGGCCACGGCCCGCTTCATGGCGGCCTGTGTCGTGGAGGCTTTCCAGTACTTGCACTCGAAGGACATCGTCTATCGGGACTTGAAGCCCGAGAACCTAATGCTTGATAGACTTGGCTATATTAAATTGGTAAATTTATTATACCTCTATACCTAAATTATGCCTAGACCATCATTTTCTAAATATCGTTAGGTTCAGCTCAATCAGTTCCCCCATTTGCGTGAATTTAAAATTTAAATAAAAATAAATTCATTTAATTACAATCCTCGCCTTAATATAATTATTTAACTAGAAGATCAACTCGACTGTAGCTCTACGCGACATACACTTGTAGATACGAGTATGAACCATCATAGTAATGATCTAATGATAGTTATCGTATTAATTAATTGCGCCTATTATTTGTAGGTCGACTTCGGATTTGCGAAGCAACTTGACCCAAATGTCAAGACGTACACTTTTGCCGGCACGCCCGAATACGTCGCTCCAGAAATAGTGCTAAATAAGGTAAGTAAGAAAAAAAAAAGAAAAAAAAGCCAATTGTATTTATCTGTTTCTGCGGGAAGGCGGAGGGGTATTAGCGAACTTGACCTTAGAAGTCTTAGAACAGTGGAGAGACTTTTTTATACAACGATGTATTTGTTGGAATTATTTCTTGCCCGCTGATTAATTGATTATACTAACTATAAGTACTGCTAGTAAAGACTCGGTCAACTTGAAACGTTCTTACTTGGTCCTTCCCCGCGACAGTATAAAAAATCGCCACGTAAATCCCGTGACAATGACAATACAAGAATAAAATGCATTCAGCAAAATATGTTGATTAAAAGGTGGTTAAGTCAATAAAAACTTGTTTGTGAATTTTGTAATGATTTTATCTCACACAGATATAAAACTTTGTAACTGCTTGTTCATCGGAAATAATCGTCCCAAAGTCAAGGTGATCTTCGTTGTAATAATCTTTATGCAGCCAGTATCCAGTATGCGCCGCGCACTTTGAATACCCATATCTCAAAAGAACTATCCCTATCACTCCAAAGTAGAGGTGTGCGCCACGCCGGCGCGGCGGCGCCGCGCCGCGGGACCCACGCCGCCGCCGCCGCCGAGGTTTTCAAAAACCCACGCCGCGACAAAAAATTTACGGAATAAAATCATTTAAATTACGCGCCACACTGATCATATTGACATTAAACAACAATATGCTTGCGAATATCGACAAGCGGTTCCCTCTGACCCAAAAGATTGTATGCGCAGCATTTCTGGATTGCAGATTTTCAGATATTGATACGCACCTACGAAAAAAATACACTACTTGGGCAGAATTCTTTCCAATTGTACAGATTTATTTACAGAATTCCAAGTCTACACATTCCCAATACTACAGATTTACAAACCTACAGAATCCCAATACTTTAATATTCCAACATTACGGTTGCCCATGTCTACAGATTTTCAATATTACTGATTGATTCCTATGTCTACAGATTCCATATTCTCTAGATTTCACGTCTACTGATTCCCAACTGTAATGCTTTTTTCAACACACTTGCTTGAAAGTTGTAACTTAGGTCTTATTGAACTGCTTTTAGGCTTATAATCCTAGGTATTACTAGCTGTGTGTTTTTTCATTATATTATATTCTTCGCATCGTCGATCCCACAGTGTCTGAAGACAAAAGTCTTCAATCAGTGCTTCCTACCCGTCATGACGTACGGAGCCGAAACGTGGACACTGACGGTACGGCTGGTCCACAAGTTCAAGGTCGCTCAACGAGCTATGGAAAGAGCAATGCTCGGCGTCTCTTTGCGGGATCGAATCAAAAATGAGGTTATCCGGCAGAGAACCAAAGTGATCGACTTAGCCCACCGTGTTAGCAAGCTGAAGTGGCAGTGGGCTGGCCTTATTATCCGTAGAACCGACTGGCTAAACGAGTTCTTGAGTGCAGATCGCGTCTCGGCAAGCGTAGTGTAGGACGCCCTCAGGCAAGGTGCAGCGACGATTTGCGCAGGATGGCTGGCAGGAGCTGGATGCGAGCAGCCAAAGATCGAAAACGGTGGCGTGAAATTGGGGAGGCCCATATCCAGCAGTAGACTGCGATAGGCTGCTGATGATGATGGATGTTTTTTCATTATTTACGTTAGGCTGATTCTATTAATTTTAGTGTTTGCAATTGATGATTTTTGTGCTTCTTGAATAAGATTAAGATATTTTTAGAGGAAAAAGGTGGAAGCTTTTAAAAAAATTGGCATTTGAAAAAATTTGCTGTCGCTTTGCACGGCTTAGAAATAGACAACTGCAGCTTCGCCTCATAATACCTACGTAAAATTGGCGAAACCATGATTTTGTGTTCACTGTTTCCTCCTCCAAAAATAGACCAATTTGTAACAATTTTTTTTTCAACAACAATTTCATTTTCAAGCATTTTAAGAAAGGTATTTCTCATGTCGGTATGTTTCCTCTTTTTGGACAGAATACGAAATATTTATTTATGAGTATATTAAACGCATTTAAAATTTGGCTTGCAGTTTTTGTAGGCTTGTAATAATAACGTCAAAGAAAGCAAAATATACAAATATATATTTTATATTTAAAAAAAAAATCGTGTGTTTATACACCGATGTATGACTAGCCATAGACATATAAAATTGATAGACCGAGTCTATTTTATCTGTGGGTGACGCCGGCAATGCCTGTCAACGATCTTTGTTTGGGTATACTAGTGCACCTAAACCGCAAATAGTAAAAGTGATTAAAATAAAGCTTTTCATGTATATTTCTGTTCGATAAGTGCACGGAATGTGATAAAAGTGATGACTTGTGTGGTTCCAGGGTGTAAAAACCGCCAGGGCTACCTGAATGAACAAAATAAAGACATTACGTTTCACCGGCAATTTAGTTTTGACTTGAATTTTAAGATTTCGAACCTTATTAAGGTAAAAGTAACTGAAAATCTTATTCAATATTTGTTGTCGGATACATATGTGTAGTTTTGTGATTAAACCATTTGTATTTACATTCGTAATGTAATTATAAATAGTGGGGTTCAAACATTTGTATCGCATAGTGTGGTACTTAAGAGACCGATCGTGATATCGATAAATGTATTGATAGTCAACTCAAAAATGAATCGATGTTTTTAATGTCCAACAGGTTTCCACTGGACACTGAACAAAGGCTATTATGGGTCAAAAATATCAAAAAGGCAGACGACTGGTACCCTAAACTAAAGAGTATTCAAAAATATGCTCCGCACAATTTTAAGCTGTTGTTTCAGGCAAGGGTACGCGCATAAGTGATTATATTCTGACGTACAGTAAGCTTCACAATTATGTGACCCCCCCGAGAAAAAGATTCCTGGTTCAAATCTCGTGACACACCTAACTTTTTGTATTTTTTTTTAGTATATCTGCAACAAGCATTATTTTGTATAGTTATTACAGGCATTTATAAATTGAATATGTCAATATAAAAAAAATGGCGACGATAAATGTAAAACAATGTTTGTTGCTTGTCTTAGCCAGAACAATAATTTCGTCAACTTATCTAGCGGCGACCTGGCTTAGCGGCTGCTAATATAGACTATGAAACGAGAGGTTCCTGGTTCAAATATCATGATGATTCAAACTTTTTTGTATTTTTTTTATACAACACGTTGCAATTTATTTGTGTTATTAGTTTTAGATATATTATGCTGAAAATATTATTATGAGAAATGGGTAATAAAAGAAAAATACGAATGTTGATTATTTTTTATTGGTTTATAAAAAACTGTTTACAATATCAATATTTCGGGTGAATTGGAATTATGAGAAAGTTTTATTCTATTTATATGATCTACCCAGCTAGTTGATCAGGTTTTACATATATATTGCTAACTTATAATGTAATTGCTTTTCATGAAATAAACATTTATCTATCTATTGTTATATTATACGATGTATCTTTAAGATAGATAAGCAAATATCCGAATTGCTTTAGCAACATGAATTATGTAAAATTAAGAAGTAACTACCTTCAAATTTTTAATCTAATGTATCAATGTTTTAACATTTCTCCGTTGTGTAAATAAGTAACGTTGTGGTTTATTAAAAAAATATTGTTTTTATGGCATAATATATTTAAAGCGGACCCCAGGCTTTTTGAAGTGCGGTCACACCTACAAAGGCGATGCTGCAGATTTGCAGTGACGTGCCGTATCCGACACAGTTTTTATCGCAGACTGGACTGGAAATATGTTTTAAAGACGTTATGTGTTACAAACCCCACGCGGTTATTTACTTTCATACATTTCAATTCCGTACAATCACAGTTTTTTTTAAGCAGCCGTGAATAAGAGTATGTAGTAGTTAACTAGTTACAGTACCCCCGAGATAACAAGGCTTCAAATAGGTATAACTATTTTCATGCTATTCAAAAATAATGTCTTACAAAAACATATGCGTTATACCTACAGATGGTTACAAAAATCATCTTATCCATGTATAGGGTTTATCATTTTCGTGATCTTATAGAAAATAAAGTATAAATAATATGTTGAAGACATTTTTTTTAAACGGTTTTAGCTTATTAATAGGATCAGCTGCGTATAATTATTTAATCCGCGTCAAAAAAAAATGTTTTCCAAGTTTTCCTATTAAGTGAGTCTTGCACAAAAACATGCATTAATTAATTGCACAAAAGAATAACTTGCATAGGTAAATTACAATAAATTTTAGATTCGACCATGTGACATGCCAAAACCACAACGTTACTTTTCTTTCTGATTGAAATAACCTCAACGAAAACTTTGACGTCACAGCGAGAAACCACATGTTATCAAAGATAACAATATTCATCTCCTGCAGCGTCAGCACTGTAAAAAAAATTTAAACACGGGCTTTCTCCACTAATGGGCCATATTCGATACAGGGAACTGTAGTTCATCAATATATAAATTTCCAATTAAAAAAATATGCGTTTTATATGCACCGTTCTCTAAATCTTGGGATTAGCTGTCAAAGCGGACCCCAGGCTAACTGAGCCATGGCATAAGCCGGGAATAACGCAATGAAGATAATGATGACGCGTTTTATATATACCGTGGGCCTGCATAGGCCGACGGATTTTAACAGTGTATTCCTGACCACATTTAGAGACAATAATGTCGTATAAAATGTGATGCTGATGATACAATTGTGCTTTAAATTACATATCTTTAAAATACCTGGGTGTTTCTATCATTTCGTGCAAATCATATGTTTGCTGAAATAAAAAATAAACTAACTCCTAAATTCATTTCAAATATTTTTTATATGTTGCGTGAGGTTCATAGGTATACTTAGCATCTAAAATTAATTCTATTATTGCAACATAAAATATATAAATAAAATATAAACATGCTAAAAACTCATTACCATCACCGGTCAGAACCTAGATTTACAGATTTGAGAGCGAATTACATAACTATTTCATGTACTACTTTGATTCAACCACTTAATTTAGATGAAGTATTTATAAGGGAATGAAAGTTTAGTGGTTTAACAGTTTTAACACTGAATATTTAATTCCACTGCAGCAAAATCTTTTTGTCACGAAAATAATTTCATTACCATATATATAGTTTGCAACAACGGAATTGGCCAGTAGGCATTGCAAATGTTATTCTATACGAAGTTCCCTCTGTCCGCGATCCCCACCTCAGTCGGCTAGTAAACAGTGAACAAGACGGACGTGTGCCATTTTTTTATGAAAAAATATATCGCGGCGGATTTTTGGATTTGGTACAGTTTTTTTTCATTACCATTTGCACTGTTTTCATATTAATTTTTAAGTGTTTTATTGAACTGTGAATACTTAAATAATGAATATTCTATTCGAATGCTTAGTGAATGAATGGACCTGCAATTGCATTTATTTTTAAAGAGTTAATCTACAAAAGGTAAGGAAAAGTCATTACCATTCTTGTCATTACCGTAATTTACTGGTAACATACTAAAGAGAATGGTAATGAACTAAAAATTATGGTAATGAATTTCAGTATTAAATTCTTGCCACCAACTTATGTTAATTACCATTCTCGTTTTTTATCATGCACCTGACTGTTGAAAGTAACAAGTAATATTCAAAACTACATTTTCAGTAGGTATATTCCAAATATAACAAGTTATTCATTAAAAGATCTCAAAAATTCAAACTTAAACTTTCGACTACGTTATTTTTTTTTTCGACCTATCATTACCAACATCGCATTTTCATTCCCATATTCTATACGTCATTACCATTTCTTTTGGAAAAATCTTTTGTTCATAAATCGGTCAATTTTGCGTACAATTGAAAATGTATTATAGATTAATGTTTCTTTTTCGTAAGTTTTACCATTGCCACAACAAAAAAATGAAAATAAAAAATTCTCCCAAACTCTCCCAATTTGCACGAAATGATAGAAACACCCACCTACAGGGAACTGTTTTTGAAACCGTGCGTCAAATCTTTTTTTATTGCAAAGACTATTTTCGGGGCCTAACTATTAATTAGGGAAAAAACAATAAGTTAATATTTTGAACAATCTCACTCGTTCATAATGTTAACTATTTTATTTGAATAGGTATGTAATTGAATGCTAATGTGTCTTTCTAATAAGTTTAGTTAATTAATTTGTGTGAATACTTTTAAATTGCAAGGTTACCCCCATCAATCTATTTCTAATAGGTATAACAGATTCTAAACCTGTCGAGTTATTATCGACCTTAATGACATGAATAACATGTCTGACACGGAAGATTTATTCATTTGTTTTAACTTGCCTATGATAATTATTTCGCCAATAGTGGAGAAATACCTATAACACAAATGGAAGCACAAGAGTTAGGTATATTAATCACCCGCTTGAGAATATTTATTGACCTCTATCTCCTAGGTAATAAGGGTGATGGCTGATAACTACAGTTACCAGATGCGTGTGAGTAGGTAATTAATAGCGAAGAGGATATCCGTCACTTTCTACAACTTGCTTTAATCGGCTTTTCATACTCGTCACCATGTTAGAACAGGTATCCGTGTTCCTCAACAATTCCCAGGTCCGGTGAACTTCTTCATCTAGATTTTTTTTGATCTAACTTGGGTAGGGTCCCAGTTAAGCACCATTTGACCCCACAAGTTCTCGATTGGGTTTAGGTCAGGACTTTTCGAAGGCCAATCGAACACTGTAATATCTGTCTGAGAAGACAACCAGTTTTGCACTACATGGGACCGATGCACGGCACTATTGTCTTGCACTAAATAAATTTGGCCCTCAGGGTAGGCGACGCGAACTGATGGCAGCATTACGTCACGCAATACCTCAAGGTATCG
>JALPQI010019374.1:0-20828 GCA_025490895.1 Thaumatotibia leucotreta
ATGTTTCATTTTTAAAGCTTGCTGTTCACTAATCATTCAACATTATTTATACCGATTCAGTGTTGCTAGGAAAGAAAAGTTAGTCCCACACATAAATGGCAATACTTGTTATGTCGCCCGCGGGATGACTCTTTCGCATGGAACTAATTTCTCGAGCTGTTAACTTGTGCTACCAAAATCGAGAAAATGACAGCTAGAAATATAAATTTGACAGCCGCGACATGGGTTTGTCGCAGCGCGAGCTATCTCGCGCTCAATGATGTGCTGACCGGGCTGGACGACACTATTTTACCTATAATGGATACAGTTAAGGCTTCAAAGGAGCCCTATAAACCTCCGCCCGTAACCAAGTACTTAAGTTTTTTAAGCACGTGCAAAAATAACAGCTCAAAGACACCCCACTAAAAGTTATTTTGTGCGCCTGCTGGACATAAGGCGGAATGGTGTCGAGCGGCTGGGCTGAAACATATTCCCAAAAGACCGTTATTCATTTGTGAAGATCACCTGAATGTAAGTACCGCCAAATAGTAATACATTCCTTACCAACCGCGTGTTATTTAGGATCAAAAGTCTACATACTTATGTGTTTCATATTTGATAACATTTCTGTTTTGTTCATTGAAGTTTTATGTTAAATATGCTACTAATTATACATTAAATAAAATCAATTTGTCATTTTACAGTTGGACATTGAAAATTATCAGTTCAGTGGAGAGAAATTAAAGTCAATGCTAAACTGAAGCCTCATCTTCCAGCATATTTTCTGAAGAAGCCATTAGCGGAAATGAACCAACAAGATGACCAAGCTACTACAAATGCGAAGCCTATACCATTTTTACTGCATCATGTGGTATATCTTGCTGCCTTACTGTTATTTAACAAAGAAGTTCAAACTCAGATATCAACAAAAGAGAAAGGAATAAATTGTACACTTTTAAGGGAATGAGCCAAAAAACGCAAATTTGATGAAATAACCTGTTCAACTGACACAAGCTGCAATCCATCTCCAGTTCCATCAGGACAGGTGTTGGTAGCACTTATGAATTACTTGAAAATGATACCCCAAGTAGTTGTACACCAACTCGGAGAGAGAAAAATAATCACATAGGGAAGGATTGTTTGCTGAATGTTATCAAGAAAAAACCAATGCAATATCCAGGCTTACCCAATATCATCATACCCAAAATGTGAGGATACTATTAAACATAAGTTTACGCAATTAATGCCAGTTTGTCGTTAAAATATGAGTGATAATTGTGAAAGTTTAAATCAACATAATGGTGGTGTAACTACTGGGAAAAATGATGTACACCAGAGCAATAATAACTGGTCTATAAATAATAGCTATTTATTACTATTGTTTTTATTACTCTAGTGTATTATTTTATTACCATTACCATCTACATATTGTTGTTCATACCATCTACATATTTTTGTTAACACAGAATAAATATACCTACTTTCAACGCATTTACTGCCACCGACGCCCAATCTTCATATAAAAAAGGGGGGGTGGCAGCGAATGTGTTAAAGTCCTAAAATTGGAGTTAGTATATTTACCTAGCAATAGACTTAAAAATAAAACAAAATACAATTAAAAAACGAGTTTTATTCATTATTTAACACTTTCTAAAATTGGTTTAAAAATGTTCCCTTTCCAAAACTTTTCTGCTGATAATATTTGTTTATCAGCATAATCTTTATCATAGTTCACCCAGTAGTTATATATTTTGTTATTGCTTTCAAATAGTGGGTCGGCAAGACAGAACAATCCTTTTGTCATGTTTGTAGCATTCATCTGCATTTATACCTGCACTCTCAATTTCTCACAAACATTATTTTTCTTCACATAATTTAACATGTTCTTTTTTGTGGTAGGGCATTTTATTTCTACAACAAATTCTGATATAATGCCATCTGGTGAAGCTCCTATTATGGGTGTAATTAAAGAGAATCCAGCTGAACAAATTTCTACATTCAACTCAGTTTCTAGTTTTTGCACCTCGTATTCCGGCCAAATTAAATTTATCGTTAGATTGCGTGAAGTCTAGCATCATAGCCGTGTCAACAAATGGCAAGCTAGTGCTACAAGCTTGCACAAATCCGTCGGATGTCTTCATTTTCGATGTCCGTGTTGAATGCCAAGTTATCGAATCGTATCCCCGTTTTCATTTATTGATGTTACCGTTGAAAGATGCAACAGAATCCGTATGAAAAGCCAGGGTCCCGTTTTATAAAGTTACAAGTTACGATTTTACAAGCGTTTACTGGCAACACTTGCCCCGTTTTTTACAATTTGCGTTTTATAAAAGTACTATGTTACAATTTTACAAGTTACAGGTAGGTACAAGTGCCTGTAGCTCAGCCATAGACAAAAATACAGGAGTTTAATAGTTTTAAACTCGTAATCGAACAAGTGTTTTATAAAAATATTGTAAATAACAAGTGTAGGTGTGGTAGACTTGTAACAAAAACTGACGTACGTCTTGAGGCCTGTAACCGCAACTACAAGTGCAATTTTCCCAGTTATTTCGTGTGCTACAGACGTTTGCTCGTAATACTGTTGAAATTATTCGCTTTCTGAGAGATTCTTCATAGTTTTGGCCAACTACCACGAACTCCGAAAACCGCAAACGACGATTTGTCTTTGTCACTTCTAACAAGGCGATATTAGAGTGAAAGAGAAAAATAATCGAAATTTGCGGATTTTCGAGTTTGCGGTAGGGCCGCTGACTATGACTACACTTTTTTACTTATGTCTGGAGCATAAGGTCTAAAGTTGTATATATTATTATATTTATTCCCTTGACTGTACCCCGATAGCGTTGACCGAGATTGTTTCAGCTCCTAATAAATTTGGACTTTCGGAGTCGGACACCGTACGACTTCAAAGAGCGAATGAACTCCACACAAATTTAGAACATCTCTCTCATCGTTTTGTTCTGCGGCCCCACTGCGATTTTCGCAAATTTCGAGGATTTGTCTCTCTCACTTTAATGAATCCTTAGTTGGAGTTACGGCGAAAAATCTTCGAAATTTACGAATTTTGAATTTCGCGGTAGTAGGGCTGATTTTCCATCAAAATAAACATACATAATCTGTGGATACGATTATTTATGTCAGTTTTTTATTTTTAAATAGTGATGTCCGTCACGCCTGTAGATGTTACTTGTAATCGAGATTTACCATGGTTCATTACAATTGTAAATTTTTGTGTGTATTTATAAAACACCTGTAATAGTTCATAGTGCATTACAGGTTCCTGTAACCTGTACACTTGTAGCCTGTATCTTGTAACTTTATAAAACGGGACCCAGGTTGTTGAATAAATCAGTTGGAATTATTAAAAAAACGATAAATTGAAAAAAGAGACCGCGAGCAGACTTAAACAGAACCGTTAGAACTATCAAAACTGACAATGACGTTGACATTGACGTTGTTACATTTGTGAAAACCGGAAACATATTTTACTTTTAAAGATAATGTAATTTTTTATCTTATACAGCCATAGTAATGACGTCACGCTTCCGGTTTTCACTTTTTTGCGATTTTCTATTAAATTACAGAGAAATAAAATAAATTAAGTACCGGATTACATTCAGGAAGCATATTTACCGAAATGGTTTTCGATTAAGCCCACCTTAAAGATTTTGAAATATTGTCAATTATGTGCATCTATGTATTACGAGTAGGTATACATATTGTCGCTTAGTATTTAGTACCCACAACACAAGCCAGCTTACCGTAGAACTAGGTTGACTTATTTAAGATTGTTCCATAATATTATTTACTGAGCCTTTGATATTAATATAAGAAAAGCAAGTTCAGAACGTTGACTTCTAATCTGAAATGAAATCGACCGCCGCTACGATGTTAGGTTGAATATCAGGATAAGGACGTCCTGACTCCTAACTCGTTGGGACTGCGCGTCACCCGAGATAATTTGTTGACAAAATATTCAAATCAATCTTCATATACTCGTAATATTCGTATACAAATACCGAAACAAAGTCAAGAGTGAACGTACTAACCGCAACTCAATTAATTTGGTGTATTTTGTTATTTAAAGAAATTTTACTATTGGAACACTTATAAGCCATGAGCCATGAGTGAATAAACGCGTATGCTTTATTTTTCCGTCTAATTACACGATCATAACTATTAATATTATAGTTTCTCGTAATAGTCATAATTTGTAATTCAGCGTCTTAACATGTATACAGTTTTATGCAAATGACTGTAGAATAACTAAGATACCCTAACCTATTCTTTGTTTTTCATGAATATAGCAGAAGGCGGCTTATGGTGGTTACGCGGAGATTTGCACCTACAGCAAAGAATGTAGATACGTACATATTATACTTAATATGCTAAAATTTAAAGTGTAGTCGACTACATAGACATGTGGATGTTCACTGTCTATTTTAATACAATGCAGTTTTTCAAATCAAAACAAATCTGCACCAACTTCCTTCAGCAACTGGAAAATTTCACTAAAAACAAACGAATATCTACGTAAATTTAAAATTCGTGAACAATGGGGACCATGTTCTCCTTATACCCTTTTACTGCAATAGAAGCTGAAACCTACACAACTGAACTGAAAGCCGCACTATTTTGCTGTCGCTCCCCAATCCTGAGCAATCTCCGGATTGATCCGACCTTGGTAGTCCAGGACACAATTAGAATGGTTCCGCTACCGTACCGGCGCTCGCGCAGACAACGGTGCATCGCTTACCGAATGTACTGCGCTAGGCCTCTCTAATCTAGCCAGTATAATTTGACCTGTGTCCTTAGCATTACCACATGAACTACAAAGTTAGTACTTTTACTGTACGAATATTGACTTCGAATCACAGAGCTCCATATGCTAGTTAACCCTCATCCAATCCCCCTATTCTTCGGTCGCTAACTTCGGCCAAATGTACAAACACAATGCACATTCAGCAGAATATTCCCATAGAATATTGTGTTATTAGCTAATCCGTAAGCTATACATTATGTCTGTGATTGCCTGTAGCCCTACTATGAGCTGCCGCTACGATACTAACGCGCCTTTACTTTCTATCCATCCCTCTGGTCGCGTATTAGTGAGTGCGAGCCAGATAGAAAGTAAGCGCGTTAATTACGAAGCGGCAGCTCATGATACGGCTACTGATAATTTGTTTTATGCAGTTGGTAATTTTTGCTAGCGCTCGGTAAGCCAAGATAATAGATGCAGGAAGATGCCTCGTGAGATCCTTGAGTCTTGAAGAGGATGTTGGAATCTAACTCGGTCTCTAACGTAGACGATTACGTGGAAATGGAATCTCATTTCTGAAGGTACCTAACACGTGTGGGCGCTAAATCAATCTTAGTTAGCGAGAGCTACTGAGAGTACTGCAGCACCTATATTTTTTTCCATAATTACATAGTTTCAGCATGATGTTGATGTAGAATTCATCTACTGCTTCTGGAACTTTCTTTCTTTTTGGAGAATATACGCTATACATTTCCTATATTATCTGTAAATGAAACGTAATACGGGTGTTAAATACATTAAGTTTGTCCAAAAGATACAGCGGTGTTGGTTTAAAATAATAACTTAGAATTATTGAAAACTTCATCCTATATGAATAAATCTGCACTTTTGGCACGGTCAGGGATGGCAAGTGGCAATGGATGGAATCCAGGATAATGCATCTGATACTTGTTTTTCTATAGCAATCATGACTCGCCGACGGTGGAACAGCCCTTAATCACCCACTCCTAATCCCATTGCAACAAGTTAATTGATACTGGTAGTTATTGCAATACTCTTTTAGTAATTTCTCACTCTGGTCGATCCCTCATGGCTGAGGATCGTGATTACCTTTGTACTTATTTAAAGTGTATGATTTGCCTCTGTCGGCTTCCATCCATCCCATCTCTCACAAGTTCACATCTGAACAAAACTCTTATGTTCAGTTCTTCTGTTTCCTCAAGTACTACTAGGGTCATTTGCAGTAAAAGTGTACCTTTTAATTTTTATATGCAATCATGGACTGTAATACACCATTTTACTCGGCAACGTGCGTACTTTTCAGTTATGAAAAAAATTAAACAGAAAAAGTCTCTTAAAAGAAAGTGTCTCTAATGTCACGAAAATAAGTATGTAAATCGAGAGTACTTAGTTTAGTTACTCCCATGCGCATTCCCATCGCATCATGTGACCAAAATATGCAAGTATTTTTGGGGCACATTGTTGAAAACCGAGTTTGAATTTTTAGTTGAAAGAGAATTGTTTCGTTGTTGCGTTTCGCATTTAGTCATTTCCATTAGTGATGTGCGAACGAAATATTCGAGGTCATACAGTCCTCGACACTTTCCCATCAACCTGGATCCCAAATCGCATCCTCCGTTTAACTGTGCCGACGAAATTAAATTAGTGTGCCGAGTTGCCGACCCGTTGCCCGCAGATACTGGCGGTTCAATGATCGCCGAACTAGCAATTACTCACTTAACTCTTAAAATGTTGGTAACCTTAATTGAAACGGGCGTTCGATTTTGAATTGCATTTTCAGATAACTGACTTGGATGTGTATGCTTGATTTTGCTGCTTGCGAGCACTAAAAGCGTTCAAAGAAATAGGTATCCATAATGTAGCACTATTTTATTGTTTTAATTATTTAGGATAATCTAATGGTAGCAGATTATTAGTGGATGGGCTGAATGAAATAACAAAAAAGATCAATTGCATAACAAATAAAAAGGATAAAATCGGTACAGAAGCAAGAAAATTGATGGAAAACAGGAAAATTTTATTAGAAAACAAGCAAACAAATAGAAAGGAAATTGCAAAAGTAAGTAAAGAAATAACAGCTGAGATAAGGAAACACAAAAAAGAAACTAGAAGAATGATAATTCAGTATCATATAGAAAAAACAGGAGGAATTAAAAAAGCCCTCAAACAGCTTAAAGAAAGCACTACTTGGATACCTAGTATGAAAAATAAGAACAAGAGAAAGACAACCAATAGAGCCCATATTACAGAAATTGCTACACAATTTTACAAAACTCTATATAAAGACTCTGAAAGGAATAACGAATATCAAGATATTTTAATAGACGAAGAAACAACCCCAGTCATATTAAAAAGTGAGGTCCAAAAGGCTATCATGTCACAAAAAAACTGTAAAGCACCCGGCGATGATCAAATTACAAATGAAATAATTAAAGTATGTTTAGAAACAATAGTCAACTTCATTACAAACCTATTTAACGAAATTTTAGAAAAGGAGGAAATACCAGAGGAATGGTCGAAATCAACAATTGTTTTACTACACAAGAAAGGTGATAAAGATGAAATAAATAACTATAGACCAATAAGCCTAATACCTAACCTGTACAAAATCTTTTCAAAAGTGATCCTTACCCGAATTAGCAACAACCTAGAAGAAAATCAACCAAAGGAACAGGCTGGATTTAGAAGTGACTACTCCACACTAGATCATATACACACCATAAGACAAGTAGTACAGAAATATAATGAATATAGCAAGGTATACTATTTTGCCTTCATTGACTACAATAAAGCCTTTGATTCCATAAAACATAAATATATATGGGAAGCTTTGAAAAACCAAGGTGTTCCAACAAAATACATAAGGATTGTTAAGGAAATATATAAGCACCCTACAGCCAAAATTCAAACAGAAAAAGTAGGAGAAGAATTTGACATTGAAAAAGGAGTACGACAGGGCGACCCGCTATCACCGAAGCTGTTCTCAGCTGTGCTGGAACATATATTTAGAAAGCTAAACTGGGATGAGTATGGAATAAACGTAAACGGAGAGAGATTACACCATTTGAGATTCGCAGATGATCTGATTATTTTAGAAGAAACACCAGAAAATCTACAGAATATGATGCAACAGCTAGCAGAAGCCAGTGAAGAAGTGGGCCTGTCAATGAATACAGAAAAAACAAAATTAATGACAAATGGGTTTCAGAAGATAGTTACAGTAAATAACAACAGTATAGAGTATGTGAAAGAATATATATATCTAGGTCAAATAATTTCACCAGAAGACCGGATGAAGAAAGAAATTGACACAAGAATAAATAACTCCTGGAAAAGATATTGGTCATTCAAGGAAATAATGAAAAATCCCCAGTTTTCAATGAAAAACAAAAGGACCTTGTTTAACACTTGCATACTGCCATGCATGTCATATGGCTGTCAAACATGGTCACTAACAGATAAACAACAACAATCTCTACAAGTATGCCAGAACAGAATGGAGAGGAGTATGCTAAGTGTTAGACTAAGGGACAGAATTAAACTGAGTGATATAAGGGCGAAAACTGGTGTGACAGATGTGACATACACGGTGAAGAGACTCAAATGGAAATGGTCAGGTCACACATTACGCAGTAAGAAAAACAAATGGGCAAAAGATGTCACTGTGTGGTACCCTCGAGATGGAAAAAGAAAGCGAGGAAGGCAAAGAAAAAGATGGGAGGATGAATTAAAAACAGTGGCAGGACCAACATGGATTAGAAAGACAACGAACAGGAAACTTTGGAAAACCCTAGGGGAGGCCTTTGCCAAACGGCAATCAGATTAGTAATTAAGATTAGTGAATATAATGTTTTAGTAGATAAGTTTAATCTGAATAAAGGCTTATTTTATTTATTTATTTTATTTATATAATGGTAGCAGATAGATGCCGTGCCGTGTGCCGAGTGCCATGTGGTGACAGCAGTAAGAAAACATTTGTCACCACCCCAACTCCTCCTGTGGGTGTCGTAAGAGTCGACTAAGTGATTGCAGTGTCACTTACCATTATTTAATAAAAGATTGTTGATGGGCAGCAGCGTCATCATAGTGGACACATTACTGCGATCGCCAATCCGCTTGCCCAGCGTGGCGATTATGGGCATTTACCTCCTAATGCGTCTATACGCATAGTTAATAGGATAGGCCTACGTCCAGCAGTGGACTATCATAGGCTGATGATAATGATAATGATAACAGATAGATTTTGCAGTAGGTACTCAACGACGTATTTGAATTGAATACAAGGTTTTTCTACATTGTTCGCAACTATAGGGTAAAACGTTGGGTGATTAGATCAGAACCATTAGTCGGTCTCTGGCTAGTATAGGTACTTGTATACTTAAACTATTAGGTAAGGTAAGTTGGAGTAAGAGGAAAAGGTTTTCAGAATGGAGAAAGACAAAAAGTCGGCCTAGCGTCTGCTGGTAGCATTTTGCCTTAACCCATTCAAAAAACCTTTTCATCTTACCCCAATTTACCTTACTTAGAATTAACAGTTTAACTATGCAACTTACATCTTTTGTGTAACTTTTACTTAATTCATATATCCTAATCCATTTTTATATGAAAACACATCCATCGAACTGAAATATAGGGCGACATTACTATCGACCCCATACCGGTTGGTTAGAAAAACAACGTCAAGTTTATGTGTTTACTCTTTTCTTAAGCAACAGTGAGCAAACTACGGGAAAAACAAACAATTTCATCCATCACTCTATTTTTTGTAAATTCGTTTCATGAATTGATATGCTAAGATATTTTGTTGATTTCCGCTGTGCTTTTAACAAATTATAAATCAATTCATAAAATTATAGTTTATAACTGTTTTCCGTCACTAAGGCACTGGTCTTACCGCGAGCTACTAAGCTATGAACTATGTTAGTAGCTTGCGGTGAGACCAGTGCCTTACGCTTGTCAAATTTTAACCACTTTTTTTGTAGTAGGAATAATTTAAAAATTAGCAGACACCACGCACACCCTTATTCATAAACGTAGGTATACTAGGTATGCTAACTTAGCAGATCTCTAGCAGTAAGTATTGTTTGTCTCTTTCTGTCTTACAAGTATGTCTATAAGAGTGAAAGGGATAAAACGATACTCAGCGGTCTGTTAAATTAGGAGGCGTTTATGAATAAGATATTTAACAGGTAGGGAAATTCGCAAATTTCGAGAACTTTTCTCTGTCACTCCAATCTAACAAGGGTCATTAGAGTGAGAGAGATAAAGAGGATTTCGAAGTTCGCGGTAGGCCCGCACTTCGGTGTTTGATTTGAACAGTTTTTCAAACACTGACGATTACTAAAACAACAGGGTATGAATGAGCCCCTTACTAATTTACTATGCTTTGCCTTATGCTTTACTTAACTGACTATAGTCCTCATTGATAATATTGGATGGGTTACACAAAATATTTGTATTCTCCCCCACAATACCTCAGCATCCTACCTCAATATACCTATAAGCACGGTATTATCTGACGCGCGATAAATCTCTTTTCGTAACGTTGCATCATGCTCATACTCCCTGGCATACTGCCCTCGTAGTGAAGAACGCAGTAATCGACAAAATTAAGATTTTGACTTTTTTCGAAAAATGAAACCTGTGAATCAATATCTATATATGTATATTTTTTTCATAATTTTTAAATGTACAGAACATAGACTTTTAGTAAGTAATAATGCAGTATTTGATCAAAATATTTTAAAAATACTAGGTTAAAATGCGGTATTAAACTCGTACTAAAAAGAAATGCAGTATTCGGTCGATTACTGCATTTAACAAAAAATATATGATAGTAGTTAGTAGTCGCAGATAGGCACAAAAAAAAATTAGAAATAGTCAATTTTTGAATTACAAATATACCTTTCGTTTAACGTAGTCTGAATAAAAATAAGAATTGCAATACCGAATGCATAATAGAAAGCAAAATCAATTGTAGAACAATTCAAAAGAACACTGTAATGAAAGCAATCTATAGTACCAACCTATCGGAGAACACGATTACAATCGCTTAGTTCAGTTATTGTTGCGACCAAAAAAAATACATGACGTGATTTCGTCTGAGAAAGTAGGCCTGCCGTTGACTCCGTCGACTAGACTGCCGCTAGACAGTGTGCCCGGCGCTTCATACATAATTCATGAACTGCTTCGAACGTACTACTGTACACTGTCTGTTTATACTCGATTACCAACCCGCTCAAGCTTTACCACGCCTCAGTGGATACTACACATTGCGATACTGGTTCCGCGCTGAAGTTTTATGGTACTGAACTTTTTACTTCCCACAAAAAGCTTAACTAAATTACATCCATGGCTAAGACGATGCTGTTATTACTACTTTACTATAATCAACGGCTATGAATTAAGTTTGATCGTTGAGTGATAGAAAATTATTACTGTCGGTTGTTTAAGGCGGGTATTTTATTTGCTTGTAGGAAAGACGACTTGAACTGTAACTAATCTAAATTTAATTAAAATGCCTGTGGTCGATGTTCTTCGTACTTTAGTGCAGTGCAGTCCTACATTATGTAGATAGGGTTCAAATTTTTCGTGTGTAATATTTTGATCTATCGACGCAAAATGGAATAAAGCTCGCAGTAACCACATACTTATTGATATTTCATATAATTATTTTATTTTAATATATTGGTCTTAAACAAAATACCACAATTTCCAAGTGAAATGGCTCTGAATGTTGTGAAATGCAGACTATAATTATTTTATACTAGGAAATGTATGTGCTTATGTAAAGGATGTACATCCTTTTAACTTTTTTACTTATCATAGTCATAAAAACAACATTGGCGCAGAATCTAGAAAGCCTGTACTATCTAGGGCCTAGATAGCATAGGTCGGTCTAGAGTCACACAAACTTAATCCTCTAACCCCCTTAATCATAAACGTCTGCTAACTTAACAAGCCGCTAATAATTGTTTGTCCCTTTTGCTCTTATGGACACATTGTCAATACCGAAAGGGTATAAAGGTATAAAATGTGAAGTAAAACCTATCTGTACACGTACACAAATTACAATAATGATAATAATGATATTTTGTACACGGTAGATATGAACAGCCTTAGCTCTTTGTTAACAGTCCAGTTAGTAAAACGAAATAACTGAATATTTGAGCCATGACAGAAGTAGATGTTTTATAATAAGGCTGAGTCCATAGAAAGTACAGTCATACGGGTGGACAAAGCGAGGGTTTGATGTTAAATAATTGATTACTAGGTGAAACTGAGTGACCGTCATTGCAGTTCCTTCTTATACCGCGAACTTCGGAAAAAGTAAATTTTGGGCATCTGTCATTTCGTGTGACAGTAGCAGTAGCTCTAACATGAGATTAACGCCGTGATACTGGTACGAGTGAGGTGGACAGAAAGTTAGTCCAAACGGTAACATGAGTTGACAGATAGCACGTTTTAAGAAGCACATTAGAACCGAAAGTAGATTTTTTACTTTGCAATTTAGTCTAACGATTCAAAAGCGCTCATTGCTGGGCCTAGTTGAATAAAGAATATTTTGACTGTATCCTTTCGGACGCCAACGACCGATAAATTAGCACCACAGGTTTAACGCCAAAGACCAATATATAAGTCCTGATCCGCAGAGCCAAATAAACCTACACGCATGTGCAATAAAGTTCACATTCAGTTTTGACATTTCACTGACGTGGCGTCTGAGTGACAGCTTTTGTATTTGACGTGGCGTACGATGAGCACAGACCCCCAAATTTTAAGCTTTGCGAATTTCGCGGTAGGACTCGGGTACTGTACCTACCGCTCTCATAAATTTATAGCGGCCATATAACTCCTCCGCAACTTACTTTCGTCGCTCCCAATTCTAAAGTCACGAATCTGTAGCTGTACCAAGTGAAAAGTAAAAGGTACGTTAGGTTTTACTCGATACGTAAAACATTATATCACGCTCGCACTTATATATATTGGAACGAACGCGATGGAGTGCTTTACGTAGCGAGTAAAAGCTAACGTATCCGTTACTTGGCAACTCATGATAGGGCTACTGTTGCTTCAGTTCATTCAAGACCTTTATGTACATATGTGTAGTAAGACAGTGCATTTGATTTTATGTTTTCAAGTTTAACATGGGAGAGACACAGTACTAATATGTTACTTTACTCGTATTAGTATTCTAGTGCAAGCGAGAGGCAAGTTGCGCAGACACGGCCAACTTATTGTAAAGATACAAAGGGCCTGTCGTCAACCACAATCATGTTGCCTTCCTATTACATGTACGTATACATTTACACGTGCGACAGAGGCAACAAGTCTTTATGCCCGGTTCACATTATTCCAGTCCAGTGATCCATTGGTTTAGTCCAGTCCAGTGCTGGACTGGAGCATATCATTTACTTTACCCCATTGTTTTAAGAGTAGCTGGATTGGAAACACATCGCTCACAATGATCTAGTACTGGTTTGGAACTGGAATGGCTGTCTACATTATTCCAGTGCCGCTAGATTGGGTGAGCTGGAATGAAAAGTTGACGGTCTTTCCAGTCTGGACTGCAGGGCTCGGATACCGGTTTTTACTCCATACAAAAGAACGGTACGAATTTCCTTCTTTTTTGTTCTTCGGTATATCAATTATTTGTTAATGGAGTAATTTAAAAATACGACGTTGGTAATTTCATAACATTTTGAGTACTACATAAAGAATATAAAATATTTTAAATATTGGGCTATTACGAGGTTCTCGAAAAAGACCGGTTTCGAGCCTTGCTGCACTGGAATGCTCACTGGAAATGGAATCATTCCAGTGCATTCCAATGACGGTTCACATTATTCCAGTAGCATTCCAGTATGCTTAGCACATGATTGGCGCGACAGTATCTCGCCGCGAGGTAGTCTATCCGTCCCTCTTTTGTTAATATAGCTAGTGAAGGACGGGAGATCTATCTCGCGGCGACATACTGTGGCACCAATCATGTGCTAAGCCTGCAATACTGGATTGGATTGCTGGACTGGAATGCTACTGGAATAATGTGAACCGGGCATGACGTAGGCACTCTATTTCTGTGTGCTTAGTTGTTTTAATTCCATACCACCGTCAGCCTCTCAACACCGTCCCCAAATGACGGTGCAACGACCGTCCCACCATCGTGGGATGCGACCCGGCCACAGCTGCAGTAGCGGAAACGCGGGAGTAGCCGGGGCAGCCACACATACCTACTCCAGGAGGAGTATCGTTTGTATTAATTCGTACCACCTTTGCTGTAGTGATAAACAGATCAAAACGAGGTGGCCAAAAATCGAAAAGGCGAAAATCAGGTGGTCAGTTGTTTTCGGCCCTACCGTGCATTCGAAAATCTGCAAATTTCGAGGATTTGTCTCTGTCACTCTAATGATGCCTTCGTTGGAGTGAAGGAGACGAATTTTGCTTACGAATTTCACAATTCGTGGTAGTTGGCCATATGGATGAAACGCCAATTCTAGTCATCAAGTCACCACACTCCATCCATTTAATTAGGGCTGGTTTCTACATAAGTACAAAAAACATCAATTTTTATATACTAAATCTTATATGTAATGTATGTATCGTTTGAAATCCTAAGCAGCCACACGATAATTGCGTCATACAGAGCTTAAGAGGAAAGTGATCATTTACATTTCTTATCCAACAGATATTGACTGTAATTGATTCGATAAATGTTTCGTTGCAATTGATTTCACCAATTAGAGATTGAAATTATTGTGCCGACATGTTATGACTATTAGCAGTTTAATGATTAATGATCATCGTCAATTCATCATCATCATATCAGCCGAAAGACGTCCCCTGTTGAACGTGAGCTTCCCCCAATTGACCGGTCCCACACCACCCGTATCCCGCAGACTCGAGCGACCTTCACGAGGTTATCAGTCTACCTTAATTATTGTTAATCGTTTGAAAGCGCTATAAGAAAGCGATCACAACTGTCAAGTTTAAAGTTGATAAATACCTAAATATTTTATTTTGGTTGCTTATATTTTTATATTATTACTTATTTCATTGATCCTTAATTTAGCATATATTTAAAAAAAATCGTGCGTTTGTCTCCTTATGTTAAAAAAAATACATTAAGTGGGTGATATACATTGTCAAATTAATTAAGATGTGTACAGAAATGACAATAAACAATGTTATTTAAAATAAGTTGATGATCAACGAGGACGTACTCAAATAATACGTACCTACTGCAATTTTATATTGACTTATGTACATTAAAAACATACACAGAAATGTAAATATGATAAGTATGTAATTTAGCTTTCGGCAAATACTACTGTATTGACATGTACTCATGCAGTAGAATATATGGATACGATCTTCGAGTGAAACGAATATATTATTTTTAATTATTTAAACTAGTGGTAACTACTCAGGCCACTTCTCCCTACATTCACTTAATTGGCCGACATTAGCTGAGATTTTGCAAAACCCCAACCAGGCGCCATAAACGCAGGAAACGTTCGCTGTTAACATATTATAATTATATTTTCAAAGAAAATAAATATGAAGTCAGATTTACAGTAAATACGGTAGAAGTGAAAAACTTTCGCATCATAGATAAAAAATGTTCACCTAAGGACCTACCCTGATAAACGATTTTACATACTCATATGAAAAAGACCGTAAATATGTATCATTTATACTACTTTGAGGGCAGTTCAGGTAGGTACCTAAACCTAGAATATTAATGCTATAGCGATATAGGTAGGTACCATTTATATTTCTACAGCTAACGATTATCATCAGTGACTTTACGGTACTTGTCCATTAGAACACAGAATATAATATATTCTGATTTTCTGATTAAAGTAAGTTATTGGCGAACTAATAAATAAAACCAAACAAACAGAGGCCAACGGACTACATTCAAGAAGGCGGTGGTATTAATTTAAGACAACAATTAATAAAACTTAACTTAATGAGTGCAAATAAAATACGGAGCAAAAAATCCTTGCAACACCGAGGTTCCCAGACTAAAGCACACTTCAGATATTTACGATAATCGCTTATGACTTGCTTTCCATTGCGGCGTTTCACCTATCGCATCAATTTATTGCATTTTCTTAGCTTTCAATGTGTATTGCAACTGCAAATCACATACGTCATCCTGGACATCAGTTGTAGAACGCCTAGTGAGGAGCAGAGAAAAAATATCAAGGTATGTTGACACGATAATACTAGTTCTTCGATAAGTTTATTTAGGATAAACCGGTTATTTATTTATAAACAAAATACAGGTTTATCGAGAGATCAAAGTGAAAATAATAATTACTTTTCAAATGGCAGTATTTAAGCTACAATTATAAAACGACCAATTTGGCAAATGGCGGGTGTATTTATAGCTAGTTAGACAATTATTTAATAAAACAATTGACTAACTTAACGCACTCAAGGCGTCTATAAATATCTAATGAACTAAAAAAACTTATCTGACGTAAGCCGAGCTTTGAAATAAAACGATTAAGATAAACAAACTGCCTTTAAAAAACTCAGGTTTCTTCTAAAGCAGAGAAGAAAGTCCTCAAAAATCTTTTGAATGTCACCGACTAATCCTATCACATACTTCCATTCATTAAATAGATTATCAACATTAGCTACTAAGACAGTAAGAGTAAAAAACGATTCAGAGAAAGTGTTCCTTTCAACTCTCGATAACTAAGTACGGTCGATATAATCAATCATTCGTATCTTAATATTTGCAATATGTTTTGCCGTTTAGAATAATTGATTAATAAACGTTTAAACATTACGTATGCATTGTATGCACCAACCATCGTTACAAGATACTTCAATCGTACATTGACCGTACTGGATTCTTTGAAAGTATACCTACGTAGTTTTTTCTTGTAGGTACTTATAGTCGAGTGAAAAAATACAAAGTAATATATCAAAATAATCCACAGGAATAAGATGCACCCGCACTAAGGCGTATTTTTGATTTTGGTGCACCTGTTGTTAAAGCTTCACTTGATTGTATGTATATCAATTTCAATTTTTTCTAGAATATGTAAATAGATAGATGCGTAAAGAAATCTTAAGTTAGTCCAAGTGTGTGAAGTGTGAAGACTATGTAGGTACTTATAGAAAGCTAGGTACGTTTAAAATGTCCTTCTGCACGTACTGGGTACATGTCTACTTTCCTGCAAATATGTACAATGAGACAAATTTAAATTTGGTCAATCAATTATTTTTCTAGAGTTTAAGTGCCAAAACAAAATGGCCGTCATGTAAATGGTATTAGAATTCGACAAGCTGGCAGGTCTACCATTTAAAATCGATTTAGAGATTACTTTCACGCTTAATTTGCAGTTAATTCAGTGGATACTAACATTGACCGTAGATTCTTACGCTTATAGTTCCTGGTTTCGGTTTTTTGCTAGATTTGCTAAGTCGCCTGACCGTGCTAAGTGGTATGGCGTAATCTAGGAAGCGTTTTTTTTGTTAGGCGATTGTGACAAAGTATCTTTCAAAATTTGGTCGGCATGTCCAAGTCATTACGCATGGTTAAACATTTTGGTACAATATCTTAGGTCTCTTCTTCATCGTACTCTTCATTTCTGAAGGTCGTGCCTTTCTTGATATGCCTTTACTGAGACTGTGACGAGATCTTTTCACCCTGCTCTATCTTCGGCTTGTCACTTCGACTTGTGTTGTTGTTGTTGGTGACAGCCTTGAGACAAGCCGAAGATATCTTAGGTAAAACCATGAAAATATGAATAGTGTTCGAAGAAAAGTTATTATATAGGTATTTAGTAAACAACAATACTGGCATACCATTCTACCATGAATTGACAGTGTGCTAGCGCTCGTGCTGGCATATTTATTTCGGTGTGAGCGAGAGGCATAAAATGTAAATGTTCACAACTCATAGTAAGGATAAATTTTCGATGCATATCAAAATATGTGAAATCACTTTAATGTCATAAACTCACTTTGATGTTAGATTTCCAATAGCTTTGGTGAAAATAACACTTAAAACTAATGGACACCACCTACTCATCGTAAAATCGAATTCTTCCCATCGAGATTTAACTCTCGATTTCTATTACAACACGTGATGTCTTACGAGTAAGTACACCAAGTTCATCATTTGGTAAACCACGATTATAACTTGAATGACAACGGATTAAAGATTAAATCCGTGTGATTATGGTGTCGTGTGGGGGATATTAAATTAGTTCTGTCTTCAGGTGACAAATGGCCCACTGTTTCTTCAACGCGGGGGGTCGTATTGCGCGCGACGTGTGCCTATTTATCACAACAATTTCACTTGAAGGCTTGAGACGACGTTCCCTGTCGTGACTGCACCGATTTGTGCATTATCCACTAAAAGCCACAAGGTAGTCGTTACTAGTAGGGATCGGAACTATGGGTGCAAAACTTTACCAAGACTTCAGAACTGATATATATGTATGAACACTTTATCCAAGAAAAATGCGTATCAATTTTTATTGCCTATATCGGAAGATCGGAACCTCGAACTTACAATGTTTGGGTGTGTATTTTATGGATGTATGTGCTCTTTCATGTCCACTTGACAAGTTTCGTTAAAGTTTTGCACCCATAGTTCCGATCCCTAGTTACTAGTGACGAGAAAAAATAAAGACATTAATTCGGACAATCTTCAGAAAGAAAGATTATGATGATGGTCTTTCATTTATGCAAGATTGGTCAGCCTCTGTAGCCTAGTCGGTAGTGACCCTGTCTACGAAGCTGGAAGTGCCTGTTTAGAATCCCTGTGAGGGCATTATATTTGTGTTTTTATTTATCACGAATATTTGTTACTTGGTCATGGCTGTCTGTGTATTTAAGTATCTATATGTATCGATCTATATAATATAGCGGTACCCACATCACAAACCTTAATTGAGCTTACCGTGGGACTAGATCGATTTGTGTGAGATGTCCCAAGATATTTATCTTTTCATCAAGGTACTTAAACGCACGTTATTAAAAACATACACCTAGATTAAGAAAATTCTATATCTATTAATAATACGGAGATCCATAGGTAGGATACAATTCCATCTTGTGTTATATATGAGAAGGAACTTATCTGTGATAAGTAAATCACACAATGAAGAACCTGTGCCAAAGGAAATTCCTTCATCATTTGCCGTAAATTAAGTGTAGGTACACACACTACTATTAATACAATGAGTGCCCGCACTATGTACTACTAAATACGCACTGAACCAATACAACAATAATTTACAGCAAGTCGTTACTTTTAACTAGTCCTTACCTTACCATTATTAACCTTTCTCCTTTCCACATAACATCTCCCTTAGAATGTCAGTTACATTCAAGTACTAAACTTGTAGTTTGTGCTCTTAACTATACTTTCGAGCTCATAAGCTTCACCTAGGTACAAAACCTGATAATTACCTAATCAAGATATTGCTTACCGAGATCATAGACTCATAATATATTTCCAGACGCTCTGATGCTCTATTTATTTATTTATTTATTTTTATTCCAATAAGTTTCACTGCATAACAGTAAAAACCAAGTCACCACGAACTAAAAATTTATATATCAAATATTTGAAAACTACTTAAATTGGGCGAAGATAAAACTGTGATTGTTGCATAAAGTCATATGCACTTCTACTCGTATTTACACGATATGTACTCAGGTCGCTTGGTGACGGCATTAAGGATACATTTGTCACCACCCCAACTGTTCCCGTGGGTATTATAAGACTCGACTAAGGAATTGAAGTGTCACTGACCTTTAATTTATTAATTTTATTTGAAACTGTACACTAAGACAGTTATGGACTATGTCTGGAATAAACTGACTTTATTTGTTATTTATGCCGATATGGGAACTCCCTCTCGCACGTATGGTTTTCCGCTAAGCCGGTCGCCTTAGACCAATGTCGTGGCCAGGCCATAATAGAAGCATTACTGCGATCGCTAATCTGTAGGCTCATGATGGTACCGTTCCGTTTTTAATCCTTTGTTGTTGTTGCCGCCAGGTTTTAACAAGTATGCAAGTGTGAAAACCACCTGCTTCGCTACGCTAAAGCATTACATCTTAATACGTCCATACGCATATGTAAAGGAGAAGCCTATGTCCAGTATTAATAACCAAATGTGACACATCAACAATCGTAGTAAACTGCCACACCTGTCAGTGCCAGTCGGAATGGTACGCACACATTCATACCGTACACACAATACGTAGTACAGTGATGGGGAATCCGGAATATTATATACATCCATGACTGCGATCAATTATAACAAGTATTAATACCACATAATTTTCTTGAAGTCGGCGTTTACTAAAAGGAAAATGCAAATGGTTCAACTGCTTTCGCTTAGATATTATGGTTCGGTAAATTGTGATTAACACTCATTAACGGTTCGATGAAGTCACCGTGAAACAGTTTCAATTAATGGGGCCTTCGCAGAAATTTGGGTCAAAGGTTTACAAGTTCATCAAATTTATAAATAGCAAAGAAAATATGTTTTGTACAGCACAGAACAATAATTTAGTGGAGATGGTATTTATGAAGTGTAATCAATTGAATGAAATAAATATAGAACATAAACACTAATAGGTTCATTAAGCACTGAGATGTAGGGTAAGTGCTCCAGTGAATGAACACTTAAGGAAATTTTCAACTTAATTTTTTTTTGTGGCTGGGAACAATAATGAAGTTTAAATATGAATGTTCTTACAGAGTAAACCACTATTGTAGTTTTCTAAAATCAATTTTATTTTGCATTAGTGCTGCACAGTTTTAAATTATAGCTGACTGTAGGGGATAAAATGGAAAATCACCAGTGAATGAACACAAAATTCTAGTAAATGAACAAATGAAACCAATGAATGAACTACCTTAAAAATAATGTATTAAAATGCAAAAAGTACTCTATTTTTAATTGGTAGTGCTAGTAATATTCGATCATTGAATTTTAACTTTAATGAGACATAATAACTATAAACATAATTAAACGACATCAATTACAGTTTCACATTTCTGCGTATTCTGGGAAGGTTC
>JALPQI010019375.1:0-13527 GCA_025490895.1 Thaumatotibia leucotreta
CTGCGTGTCGTGTTCTAAATTTAAAAAATAAACCCATATTCATGATTGACATATATTCTATTTTATTCATAACAAACATTCTAATGTGCTCCGAGCCAGCTGGAGTAGCTTAGAATATCTCCAACGATTTGTAAATACTCACGCAACATCTCATCAGGTTGATCTTCTGGCAGATCTTCATATGGCATCTCTGACTTGACCGCATGCTCCTCCCCTAAAGTTTATAAATAATTAGCTATTTATAGCTGACAATGAGTACAGGAAATGATGTAACATGTTGCAGCTACTTATGTTCATGGCTAGTTACATTCACAGTATTCCTGCACTAGTATCTCTAACTACAGTAAATTATTTAACTATAGTAAATTAGTTTGTATACATTTGTTAATGAATTTGGGAAGGTTTGTGTATTTTGGCATCTTTCTTTTGAAATTATATCCAATCAAGTAGAACAAGGTCGCAAAACTGCATGTATATTCCACAGGACACATTTGCTATGGCCAAAATCGAGGATAATTCTGAATTTTTAGAAGTAGGCAAGATTTTAAACAATTTTATAATAAATTCGTATTCTTTTTATTTCCAAAAAATCATATTAGAAATCCTAGTTTAATGTAACATTTTTGCCACAGCCACTTTTCTGAGAGAGAAAGTAAATTACATTAGACTAAATTACAAAATCGAACAGAGAACTCAGAAGGACTTCTAAATACAACATAAATATATAATAATTAATAATATAGAAATAACCTTAAAGCATCACGAAACTTGAACAAATAGTAAGTCTTCCAAGTTCCAACACCGAAAATAAGCCGAAATCAAAATACGCAACTATGAACATGTGATTTCGTCATTTGGTCAAAAAGTGTAAAAAACACTTCTTTTGCAGTAACGGATGTCACGCTGAACGAGTTATAGGTAACTTTAATTAAACATTTTTAGCATAGTAACTATTATTTTCAGAGTAACAATAGCCCAATAGACAAGAATATGAAATAGGATGAGTAAAAGATGTTTGTTTAAAAAGTTTTCCTACAGAAGATAAAATTAGAGGCAAGAAAAATGCTAACATAAATTTTTTTGACTTCAATGGAAAGTACCATAAAAGTGAACTTTGGATTCAAGTAGGTTTTATCTTGCATGAATCCTTGTTAAAATCAATATTAAGAGACATGAATGTTCAAGAAAATAATAATGTTATTATTTATTTAATATAACATATAGGGTAGAGCATGTACTAACACAACACAGGGTCCTCACTGGCCCCGTCTCCATCCTGCAGCTCGGGCTCCACTGCGGGTTCTTCCTCTAAATGGAACAAACACAACACAGATCATTACTATGCTCTTGTGAAATATCGGCCATCAACACCTTTTGTGAGGAAGTGTGATTGTAATATGTCTATTTCATGTTTAAATATTAATGATAATGTTAATTATATTAAGGTTAGCCATCTTTCATCATTATAATCTTATCATCATTTTTGTTCATTTTATTTACAATGCCTACTGGGACCAGATCATGTGTATCCATTGATGTATCCGTGACTGGGTTCTAGCAGTTGTACAACACAAGAAATTTCTCCAAAGAGTCTCTTCATGTTGGATACATATCCCGGTTCTCAAAATCCACTTCCCAACCAACATATTTCATTTTACCTGAAGATTAGTTACCAACTTTAATGTTGTTCAGACATGTCTTTCACATATTACCATGTTTCAACCTAACCTAACATAGTTGCCAAATTAAAATTCAGCCAAATGAAAGTAAACAAATAATATTTTGGAAAATGTTGGTATGCCAAGTGAATAATTTGCAAAAAGTTGGTTGGCAAGTGATGTGAAAAGGTCATTACATGTCTATAAAAAATCAAGATAAAATACAGTCCCGTGAAACTCATGCCTGCGCCAGGAAGCCCCTACGCACTGGGCTCTACAGGTTTCCACCTACAGATACTGTTACTCTGACACTGCAATGTAAATGTAAAAAATCTTATCTACACAATCAATGTGCAGTGAATTAACACTTTCCGAAATAATTTTGCGTGACAAGAAAATAAGTATCCAAAACTAAACATAACACCTTTGATTTGATTGGAACTTTTCCAATCAACGGAAGGGCTTTGCTACCTTTGACGCGGTTCTCTCCTTTCAGCCACGTCAGCAGCTTTGCCTGGCAGCGCTGCACTTGCCGCTTGAAGTCGCTCGCGTCTCGCAGGCGGCCAACGCACTTCCAACATATGCCGCGCGAGCCCGAGCCATCCAACATCTGGACATAAAAATATGAAATTATAATAATAGTCTTATGGCCATCAATGTAGATAGATATAGATATCCGCTGAAACAAATAAAAAAAAATCTGATAGGTTTTATGTGGAAACTAGCTGGATTAACTACAGTAATAATTAGTAAAATACCATATTTGTCTTAGACAATCAAAGGACACATGTATTCATTTCATGAATGTAGGATTAATATGGATTTGACAACGTAATAATAATAGCAAGAACGAAAGGGATGGTCTTATTAAACTTTTAACTAGTGGAAGTGAAAAGGAACGATAATCGTCCGTCCTTATCACTGTGCCACTATTTTTTGTGTGGCACTTAGCATCTACGTGCCAGACAAATGCGTTGAATACGTCACTTACGTCTGGTGGGAGTGAAATTAAATGTTTTCAATGTGAAAGTGGACACAAACAACTTATCCCAAGGCTTATTTTGAACAATTTCATCTGTGTTTATCTTCTAGATATGGTGCGATGCGAAGTACTAGGCTGTAAAAGTAGAAACGAGCGAAAAATTGCTGACATAACCTTTCGCAGGTAAATATAGTGTTTTTCAGTCTAATTCTAAATGAAACTGTTAGCAAACCATTTTAAAATGTAAACTGATAAAAATACTAGTCATTAGAAAGCATTTTGGCCATAATTAACTCGGAAAAGGGAAATAATTCAGTGACTTTGTTATTGTTCGGGGGATGCCAGGGCAAGGAGGGTATAATTACCCAAAATTATGGGGTAATTTCAGTATGATAGTATTGATAGTTGCCCACGTTCGTAAAATTATTATAATGTATAAATGGTGGTTTGGCCCGATGGTGCACTTGCAAATGTTTTCTTTCCATAGAATTCTAATTATTTATGAGTAAATTAAATGTTATTTGTATATACGTTGTCGTTTTATTTTACCTTATCCTATTTAAATTATCCGAATAAGTCGATCAAACTAGTTTGGGTAATCGAGGGTTTATTTACTATGTAGGTACATGTAATTTTTCATTCTACCAATGAAATCGATGATGATATATATATATTTTAATTGAATGTCGATAAGTTACTAAATATATCATTATTGACGAGTTGGAATTGAGAGTAGGGGATGGTAGAAGATAGTGTATACCTAAAAGTAATAAAAATGTATTATTTTTAAGTAAATAATGCATCTTTGCTAGTCAATATGAGCTGTCCGCAAACCGTTTACACCATTCGTCAGTAGAATCCAAAAAAATGTAAACAATCCTAATAACTTGCATTATTCCATAATAAAACACTTTTAAAACACAATCTTAGTTTTATTCCGAACTTGAAAGAGTTCACATACATTTTTAGTAAAAAATATTGATATTTATAGTGGTAACCTAAAATTATATTTGCTAACATATTTCACGATATGTTTCAAACACGTCAGATGCTATGGAATGTCAGCCACATTTGCTTACATTCTTTTTTTGGATTTTACTGTCGGTTGGTATACGTTATAATGCAATCTAATTGATATTCGGCAAAGATGTATATTTTGCTTGAAAAACGCCACGTATCTATGACAGTTTAAAATACTATTTCGTAAATTAAATTAAATAAGGTACACTAAGAAACTAAAACTCCACTTAAATAAACATATTTGATATTACATTTTAATATTGTTTCATATAATAGGGTAAATGATGGGGTAATTTTTCTCGCATGGCAACAACGCTCACTATATATCCATCCCTCTTAGTGGCACACTCGGCGCGGCCCCTCGATTCATTTGTTCAAGTAAATAGACAAAATAGAAAAAGCATAGACAATATAAACATACGCAGAATAAGAGAATGGCCAGTAAGTGGCGCTCAGGTTATATTATTAAAACCTGTTTAGTTTATGTTCCAACACCTGCCCTTGAACTAAACAGTTTTTAAACCAAGATTAGAAACACAATTTAAATGTTTATCTTTACACAAAGGCTTAGTTAAAACATCCGCAGGCATTTGATCCGTAGACAAGTATTCTAAGTGATTCTAAGTTAATAATTTTATCACTCACAACTTGCCGCACATAACGATGTTGTCGCGGAGACCCGCGAGTTTCAAGCTATCGGTAAGTTACACGATAATTAAATTACATTTGATGTATACTCTCTTTCTCACTGGCAACACTAACATATGATTGTCTATAGGACATTAAAAAAGAAATGGAATTGGCGGGCTTGTCATGAAGTGAGGGCGCCTTTTTTCCAACGAAGTGAGGAAGAATTGAATAGCAATAAATTAATGTAAAGTTAGTGAAAAGAATAGCAGCATCATCAGTGTGGTGAGTTTCTATGCATGCTATTATCAATTATACAATAAACTCAATATCAAGTCTACAACGGAAGGTTGTGGGACACGGCAATGACTATTTGCAACTCAAGTAAGGGTCGTAGACTCATGAACAATTCAAGTGAGGCAATTCAGGGTAAGGCTATAAGGGGAGGTTGGAGGCCTTATGGGGCCACAAGGCCCCGACACAAGCTGACTCGAGAAGGGGTGTTAATTCAAGCAGTCGTATAGAACGATTGCAATCCTTGCCACAACCTTGGGTAGTGGCAAGATTGATCCCTATGATGTCAGTAGCTCGTTTAGGCGAGCTAGACCGTAGCCGTGCAGAAGCCGCGGATCACTCGAGTCAGAAATCAATGTTAATAAATGTTATCAAAGTCATTGACACAAATTGTTGAGTCCCAAAACCAAAATGCAGATACTCTAACCAATACTATTTTTGTCGTCTATTACATCCTCAATAACAAACGCGGCGACAGATGTCGAATGTCTATATGTTTGCTTCTGCTATGATTGATTTGACTATTGCAAATCTTCTGCGCTGACTGACTATCGTTATACAAAGTAATAGGTAAGCATTTACCTAGGCATTCATGTAAGAAAGTCCTGATGAATGCAGCTTCTTTAGCTCCCTCGCATAGTCCCATGTACTCCGATTCTGTCGAAGATAAAGCTATGGTTCTTTGCTTACGACTCTCCCATGACACAGCCGAATTGCTTATCTTGAACACGTAACCTGTATACGAGCGTCGGTCCAGCGGATTAGACGCCCAATCTGCATCTACATATCCTGTAACAGATAAGGTTGATTTCTCATATTGTAAGGAATAGTCTATAGTTCCTTTCAAATATCGAAGAACACGCTTCGCTGCTTTCCAATGCATCTCAGAATAACAGTTGTTGAACTGGCTCAATAGGCTTGCTGCATGTGCAATGTCGGGTCTTGTGCACACCGCTAAATACATGATACATCCAATCATACTTCTGTACTTGGACTCTGGATCACAGTGTTTTCCTTTTTCATATTAGGATCCCATGTAACATCATTTGGGTCATCTTGATAACCAAAATACCAGAAGTACATAATGTTTCCGAAGTACTTGAAATATCCGAAAATGAGCTGAGCACATCTGGTATCAGTTATCAAGATGACCCAAATGATGTTACATGGGATCCTAATATGACTACGGATCGAGGTTCTAGTGAATATGACTCCGCTAATAGTGTTATTGCTATGACAGCTGCAAGTCAAGGTGCTGAACCAAAGACTATTCGTGAAGCGCTGTCAGGACTAGAAAAAGAATACTGGTGGGAAGCTATAGTAGATGAGTACAAGTCATTTGAAAAGAACAAAGCCTGGACATTGACATCATTACCTGCTGGAAAGAAAGCTGTAAAATGTAAGTGGATTTTCAAGAAGAAACTTGGATTAGAAGGTCAGTTACTTCGTTATAAAGCTAGACTCGTAGCTAAGGGTTTTACCCAGGAATATGGCATAGACTACAATGAGACCTATTCGCCTGTGGTAAGATACTCGACAATACGGACTTTACTTGCCCTGGCAGTCAACTTAGACATGAATGTTGACCACATGGATGTTAAGACAGCGTTTCTCAATGGTGACTTAAAGGAGACTGTCTATATGGAACAGCCAGATGGGTATAAAGTAAAAGGTAAAGAAAACTACGTGTTTAGACTTAACAAAGCAGTCTATGGACTGAAACAGGCATCGAAGGCCTGGTATGACAAAATTGATAATGCCCTGAAGGTTCTCAAGTTCAGAAAATCACTCAGCGAACCCTGTGTTTACATTAAATCGGATTCTACTGGTAATCTCATTATACTAGCATTATATGTGGATGACATTTTGATTTTTAGCAAAGATACAGAGGAAAAGAGAAAGCTGAAGACAGAATTTTTTTTTTTTTTTTTTATTTATTGGATAAAAACAAAATTTACAATTTTTTAATTTCAAGCCCATCGTTGGCAAAACCTTGAGAAGGTTTGTATGCCGATGGGGAGTTCGATTTTATACATTAATAATATTCTACTGTTACATAAAATATACTAAATACCTATGGATAGGATACTAATAAACGAAGTTCGTTTCATTACAATTTAGTAAGTACTTTTTAACAATTGTATTAACATGTTTGCCCTTTAAGTAGCTTTTTACAACATCTTCTGGCAGTTCATTTATAGTTTTAGGTAATATATATGTGTATAGCCTAGTTCCATATAAGTTATTATATTTGGGTATACAATATTTATTTTGGTTCTGTTTCTGATTGAATATTTGAGAATTGATGAGAATATTTGAGATGAAGGACCTTGGTCGTGCTACGCATATATTGGGCATGAGATTGACTCAAGATAAAAACAAAATTACTCTTGATCAGAAAAATTATATGCAAAAGGTATTGGAACAATTCAATATGACAGACTGCAAGCCTGTGAGTACACCTTTGGAGACTGGTTTGAAATTTGAAAAAGGAAAACACTGTGATCCAGAGTCCAAGTACAGAAGTATGATTGGATGTATCATGTATTTAGCGGTGTGCACAAGACCCGACATTGCACATGCAGCAAGCCTATTGAGCCAGTTCAACAACTGTTATTCTGAGATGCATTGGAAAGCAGCGAAGCGTGTTCTTCGATATTTGAAAGGAACTATAGACTATTCCTTACAATATGAGAAATCAACCTTATCTGTTACAGGATATGTAGATGCAGATTGGGCGTCTAATCCGCTGGACCGACGCTCGTATACAGGTTACGTGTTCAAGATAAGCAATTCGGCTGTGTCATGGGAGAATCGTAAGCAAAGAACCATAGCTTTATCTTCGACAGAATCGGAGTACATGGGACTATGCGAGGGAGCTAAAGAAGCTGCATTCATCAGGACTTTCTTACATGAATGCCTAGGTAAATGCTTACCTATTACTTTGTATAACGATAGTCAGTCAGCGCAGAAGATTTGCAATAGTCAAATCAATCATAGCAGAAGCAAACATATAGACATTCGACATCATTATGTGCGGCAAGTTGTGAGTGATAAAATTATTAACTTAGAATACTTGTCTACGGATCAAATGCCTGCGGATGTTTTAACTAAGCCTTTGTGTAAAGATAAACATTTAAATTGTGTTTCTAATCTTGGTTTAAAAACTGTTTAGTTCAAGGGCAGGGTCGCGTTTTATAAAGTTACAATTTACAATTTCGCTGTTTGCCTCTCTAACGCACTCACATATTGGCTAGAAAGAGAGGCAAACAGCGAAATTGTAAATTGTAACTTTATAAAACGCGACCCAGGTGTTGGAACATAAACTAAACAGGTTTTAATAATATAACCTGAGCGCCACTTACTGGCCATTCTCTTATTCTGCGTATGTTTATATTGTCTATGCTTTTCTATTTTTTGTCTTTTTACTTGAACAAAATGAATACATGTGTCCTTTGATTGTCTAAGACAAATATGGTATTTTACTAATTATTACTGTAGTTAATCCAGCTAGTTTCCACATAAAACCTATCAGGTTATGGGCCCAGATTACGAAAATAATAAGTACGTAAAAATTTTTCGGCAAAAGTGTAAAATTTATTCGAAATGTCGGATGATGAATTGCCGGCAGCGAGGTCTTCAGCGACTAGTTCCGGGATCGCGGTCAATTTTCAAAAGCTCGGTGGAATATCACACTACGGAAACTGGAAGTTTTTGATGCGTATGTACTTGATACACGAAGATTTATGGGATTGCATAGAGGAATCGTCAACCGGCGTTCCCAAGGTCAGTGACAATCGTAAACAACAGAAAACGCTTGCAAAAATATGCCTAATGGTGCTCCCATCATCTTTTTCGCATGTACGTAACGCAAAGACTGGTTACGAAGCTTGGAACAACCTCAAAAAGGCCTATGAAGATAAAGGCTTATGCAGAAGGCTAGGACTGCTACGTACGTTATTTGGATTAAAACTAGAGCAATTTAAAGATATGGAGGCGTATCTCTTGAAGATCACCGATGTAGATCAACAACTACGAGACATAAATGCTCCATTAGATGATGATTTCCTGTCAGTTATTATGTTGAGTGGGCTACCACCAGACTATGATCCACTTATAATGGCGTTGGAAAACTCAAACATTAAATTATCTAGTGAAACAGTAAAAAGTAAATTACTCCAAGAAAATTTACGAAGGGACGATAAATCTGAAGAAAGTTCTATGTTTACGAACCGGGGTACAAGTTCGAAAAGTGTCAATAAACATTCTACAAAAGTTAAATGTTTCATATGCAAGAAACCGAATCATTATGCAAAGAACTGTCCGAATAAAGCTAATAAGAGTGAGAAGACTGATAAAGCGTGGAATGGATCTTTAATAACCGCTTTGGCTGTTGACATAAAGTCAAACTCTTTTTACATTGACAGTGGGTCAACGTCACATATGACAAATTCCAAAACACTAATTAAAGATTATGTTGAAGACTCGCCGCGTTCAGTTACCGTTGCTAATAAGGAAAAGTTGCATAGTGAAGGATATGGAACGGTGGAATTGTTGTTAAAAGGGCACAATGAAACTACGAAATTGAGTGACGTTATATACGTGCCCGGATTGTCAACCAATCTTATTTCCGTTGGCAAGATGGTAGATAAAGGACTGGAAGTGCATTTTAAGAAGCAAAAGTGCATAATTTACTGTGGCAAAGAAGTAATTGCCAGTGCTACGAAGGTGAACGGCGTCTATGAACTGGATATGGAGCGTCAAGTGTCAACAGTGTCACATGGAAACGAACAAGCTGCGGCCTGTCACTCTTTGGATTTGGGTGAGCCTATACCTGAAATCTTGTCAAGTGGTGATGATGCTGCTGCTAACCTGTGTGGAATGAAGCCATCCCAGGACTTATGGCACCGGAGACTGGCGCACCTGAATAGACGGAGTATGGATTTGCTAAAACGAGGTATGGCTAGTGGAATAGATTACACTGATGATAAGCATACTCCCTGCGTAGCATGTCTTGAAGGGAAACAAAGTAGATTACCTTTCCCAAAAAGATCTTATACAAGAGCTACTGAGAAACTAGGTCTAATCCATAGTGATTTAATGGGACCGATGCCAGTTTCCTCATTCAGTGGTTGTAGATATCTCTTGACATTTATTGATGACTATTCTAGAATGACTTTTGGCTATTTCATTAAAAGCAAAGCTGAAGTATTGTCTGTATTTAAAACTTTTAAGAGCTTTGTGGAAAATCAAACTGATTTAAAGATAAAAGCATTACGTTCTGATAACGGCCTTGAATATGTGAATAAACAGTTCCAGATGTTTCTGAAAGAGCATGGCATCCAGCACCAGACAACCGTGCCTTATTCATCAGCTCAGAACGGGGTCGCGGAGAGATGCAACCGCACGACGATGCAGGCTGCACGCTGCATGCTGCAGGATGCTGGAATGGACAAGAGGTTTTGGGCCGAGGCGTTGAATACAGCAATACATATCAAGAATAAGTCACCAAGTAAGGCGGTAAGAGGCACCACACCTGAAGAACTATGGTCAGGTAATAAAGTCAACCTATCTAATTTGAAAGTATTTGGCTGTGTTGCCTATGCAATGATTCCCAAAGAAAAACGTAAGAAATTGGATGCAAAGAGCAAAATGTATGTACTCGTATTTGTGGGATATTGCGAAGCATCAAAAGGTTATAGACTGATTGATCCTGAAAACCCGTCTAAATGTATCAAGTCTCGAGATGTACACTTTTTAGAAGATAAAATGTATAAAGATATAAAACTGAGTCAGCAAACCCCTATTACTGATTGTCAGTTACATTTAACTAGCGATGGCATGGAAGAAACTCCTTTAAAATGTGATTCTTTGCCAGCTGATCCTGTTATGGAGTTGCCTGAAGTACCCGAAGTACCTCATGTGCTTGAAGTGCCAGAAGTACCTGATGTATTTGATATACCTGATGCACTCGGAGTACCTGATGTACTCGAAGTACCTGAAGAACATGAAGTACCTGATGTACCTGAAGTACCTGATGTACCTAAAGTACCTGATGTAACCAAAATACCAGAAGTACATAATGTTTCCGAAGTACTTGAAATATCCGAAAATGAGCTGAGCACATCTGGTATCAGTTATCAAGATGACCCAAATGATGTTACATGGGATCCTAATATGACTACGGATCGAGGTTCTAGTGAATATGACTCCGCTAATAGTGTTATTGCTATGACAGCTGCAAGTCAAGGTGCTGAACCAAAGACTATTCGTGAAGCGCTGTCAGGACCAGAAAAAGAATACTGGTGGGAAGCTATAGTAGATGAGTACAAGTCATTTGAAAAGAACAAAGCCTGGACATTGACATCATTACCTGCTGGAAAGAAAGCTGTAAAATGTAAGTGGATTTTCAAGAAGAAACTTGGATTAGAAGGTCAGTTACTTCGTTATAAAGCTAGACTCGTAGCTAAGGGTTTTACCCAGGAATATGGCATAGACTTCTATGAGACCTATTCGCCTGTGGTAAGATACTCGACAATACGGACTTTACTTGCCCTGGCAGTCAACTTAGAAATGAATGTTGACCACATGGATGTTAAGACAGCGTTTCTCAATGGTGACTTAAAGGAGACTGTCTATATGGAACACCGGCAATTCATCATCCGACATTTCGAATAAATTTTACACTTTTGCCGAAAAATTTTTACGTACTTATTATTTTCGTAATCTGGGCCCTAACCTGAAGAACTATGGTCAGGTAATAAAGTCAACCTATCTAATTTGAAAGTATTTGGCTGTGTTGCCTATGCAATGATTCCCAAAGAAAAACGTAAGAAATTGGATGCAAAGAGCAAAATGTATGTATTTGTGGGATATTGCGAAGCATCAAAAGGTTATAGACTGATTGATCCTGAAAACCCGTCTAAATGTATCAAGTCTCGAGATGTACACTTTTTAGAAGATAAAATGTATAAAGATATAAAACTGAGTCAGCAAACCCCTATTACTGATTGTCAGTTACATTTAACTAGCGATGGCATGGATGAAACTCCTTTAAAATGTGATTCTTTGCCAGCTGATCCTGTTATGGAGTTGCCTGAAGTACCCGAAGTACCTCATGTGCTTGAAGTGCCAGAAGTACCTGATGTATTTGATATACCTGATGCACTCGGAGTACCTGATGTACTCGAAGTACCTGAAGAACATGAAGTACCTGATGTACCTGAAGTACCTGATGTACCTAAAGTACCTGATGTAACTAAAATACCATATTTGTCTTAGACAATCAAAGGACACATGTATTCATTTGTTCAAGTAAATAGACAAAATAGAAAAAGCATAGACAATATAAACATACGCAGAATAAGAGAATGGCCAGTAAGTGGCGCTCAGGTTATATTATTAAAACCTGTTTAGTTTATGTTCCAACAAAATCCAAACTGCAGTGTAAGTTGAATTCATTGTACGAGGATGTTGTACGAACATGTATATCGAAGCACTGCTCGAGCATGTCGGAATATATCTCCGTTATGCCGAGTTGCGTGTACGGCGTCGTCAGGTCCTTGTCCGGAGCACGCCGCAGGCAGCAGCAACATGCATGCGTCACGTCCATCGTCCGTCACAAATAATTTCACAATACATTTATATTTAAATAAATTTATATCGCGTACTTCCCAGCAACAGTAACAAATATTGTGAATTGTGAAGCGATTCCGTAAATGAATGACGTTTTGTGTTTTGTTAGTATAACCTCAAACGAGGGGCCGCACATAGTGTGCCACTAAGAGGGATAGACATAGTCACTTACTACTAAGAAGATACTTGTGTGTGTGGCACTTAGTGACGTATTCAAACGCATTTGTCTGGCACTTACATTTAGCATCTAACACACACACACACAAAAAATAGTGGCACAGTGATAAGGACGGACGATTATCGTTCCTTTTCACTTCCACTAGTAAAAAGTTTCATAAGACCATCCCTTTCGTTCTTGCTATTATTATAACGTTGTCAAATCCATATTAATCCTACATTCATGACCTCAAATCTTAAAAAATGTCATCGCCGTCCACAGATAAGGACTAATCACAATAAGCCTGTACTAAGCGGTCGGCAATGACGGCTTCTTATCGTCACAACAGTAGCATTAGATTGAGTTAAAAAATAGTTTTAATCTTTTGTAATATGTAGTAGCTAAACAATTTATTACTGTCCCATCAGGGATTTACTGAGGGAAAAGTTACTTAAAAAATGTCGAAAAATAGAGCAGCGGATTATTGTATTCTACATTACAAGAATACAAAGCTATGCCTTACATGGCTGTGCAATATTAGTTTCCATCAGCTGTCACCGTAAAGCTGTCAGTGTCAGGTGATACGAGGGACGTTGACAGCTATCTATACACCTCAAGTCAACTTCACATTCACTTTAAGCACTTTACCGTGATTACAGTCTTATTTTGTTATTCTCTTGTTAGTTTCTGCTGTTGCATTACTACGGACAATAATAATACTTCGGTCGCAGGATGTCGCTAAACGCTATGCGCGTGAAAGTGGAACACGGTGACGTAGATTCGGTCGACGGTGAGTTTGGGGCAGTTACTTCATATATTCGCATAGAAAGGCTGCCGTAGCCTGCGAAGCCTGCGACGCTTAAGTTAGAAACATGTACATACACTCCTGTTTTTGTAGAACCTCATACTGTACACTGTAATGTAACTAATGTAATTTGAAGCTAAATTGATACATTCTTTGCCAGTTGTTAAAGAAGAAGCAGAATGCATGGAAGACGATTATGAAGGACTGGATGTGAAAGAGGAGCCTTATTTCTCGGACAGCGAAGCACGAGCGGGCCTGTTCACCGACCATGTGCTGAAAGAGGAGCTTGAGCTGGGGCCGGAGTCCCTGCACCGCCCCAAAGTCACTATGGTGGTGTTTCGTGGTAAGT
>JALPQI010019376.1:0-18788 GCA_025490895.1 Thaumatotibia leucotreta
GGTTGAAGCCTAGCTTTCGTCGATATCTCCTACACATCCTAATGAACACGTCAGATACAATCAATTAAATAAAACATAAGGTACTTAATAATCTATTTTATTAGTAAATAAAATCACATCTTGGTAGGGCGCATGAGGCGCACAGTAACAGAGTGTGTACCTATTTAATACGGGCGTATATTTTAATGATGCTTAAAATAGGATCTATTTACCTATACCATGATTTCTACGATCACAAAACAATAACTGTATCCCGTATAAAAATACACACGCCGTATTTATGAACATTTTAAATTGCTAGGGTAAAAAATGTGTGTAATAATTAAAATAATCAATATTTACTATAAAAAATATAAGTAGGTATACATGTATGCCAGTCAATAAAATATGTCAAGACCTAAACATTAACTGTTATACCTACGCACAACGCACAAGTAAAAAAAAAAAAGTCTAAACTAGTTTTTAAATTGGAAGCAATATATAGTACATAATAATATTAGTATCTTGGCAAAAATATTAGGTATTTAGTATCGGTTTCGCTACGCAATCTATGATCGGTCATTAGGGCTCATGCATAAATCATGTGAGGTTTTTTTTGGCTACTTTTTGACCCCCCCCCTCCCCCATGGTGATGTTTGGTGAGTTTCTTAGCTAGCCCCCCCCCCCCCTCCCCTAGCAGTCCTCACGTGTATTTTTCTCATTCAAACTTTTCGCGTTCGCTAGCCGAAATTCACAATAAGTCTTTGTTTGTTCATCGTAGAAAAATACACGTGAGGTCTCCTTGTACCCCCCCTCCCCTAACGTGATCTTTCGTGATGTTTACTTCGACCCCCTCCCCCCCCTATAGGACCTCGCGTGATTTATGCACAAGCCCTTATTATTTTATCTATTATATTTTATACCTTTCATTAAGTATACCAATTAGTATTATGCTCATCCTAATTATTCCAAATCATCGTATGATAGTTTACGTTATCCCTAATTACATTATGCGTAATCGTTTATGCGAAATTATGCTTATGCCACTTAAATAGTATGCTTAACAACGCTATGCCAATTTGAAGTATGCGTAATAAATTATGCGAATTAATATAGACTCGAGCGGGATGTATAGAGAGTAAGTCCGCGTTAAACTCACTGCGGCAGCTTATGATATAAGGCACAGGCCTACTACCGCGAAAATCAAAATAAATAAATAATAAATATCTTGGGGACATCTTACACAAATCGACCTAGTCCCACGGTAAGCTCAATTAAGGCTTGTGATGTGGGTACCAGGCGACGATATATATAATAGATAGATACATATAGATACTTAAATACATAGACAGCCATGACCAAGGAACAAACATTTGTGATAAATAAATACACAAAGAATGCCCTCGCCGGGATTCGAACCCGGAACCTCCAGCTTCGTAGGCAGGGTCACTACCAACTAGGCTACGGAGGCTGACAGAATTCGTAAATTTCGAGGATTTTTCTCCGTCACACACACAAACGAAGGTGTCATTAGAGTGAGAGAGACAAATCCTCGAAATTTACGAATTTCGTTTTTCGCGGTAGGGGCGCAGTTGAATGGTGTGGTTCATCATTTACAATAGCCTTAGGTACTCGTACTCCTGCTTTACGTATCGAGTATAAAACCTAAAGTTACCGATACTTGCAAAGTCATGGTACGGCTACTGGATGGATAGAAAGTAAGTGCGCGTTAAACTCACTGCGGCTCATGGTGAGAACACAGTTGAATCATGTAAATGTGATTCATCATTTTCAGCAGTTGCTATGCGCCAAGCCACGGTGGTTGACAAATTATTTACTGTAGGTACGCTGCGTCATAAATAAATACTGTCCAGTCTATCTCCAAAATTATAGCGAGCTTAGTGAAGCTTAGGGTGCGGCTCCACTGACGCGGAGCTGTGGGAGCTCGGCCAATTAGAGCGCATCACAGTGTTTCGAATTCGAATTTGAAGAATGTTGTTGGTCAATTTTGCACAGCTCCGCTCCGCTCCCCGTCAGTGGAGCCGCACCCTTACCGTGGAACTAGGTCGATTTGTGGGGGTCGATCGCAAAAAAATTGTACATAGTTATAGTTACCTAAGGCCTTCAGAACAAAAAATCGCGAACGTGAAATTTTGAATTTGTCCCCCTTTTTTCAGAGTCAATAGTTGCTACACAAAAATGATGAGGTTAAATTTTGTTTTCGTTACAGACCTTTAATTATGTAAATTTATTTTGTGTTCGACCCCCCGTACAAGGTTGTTCCATGATCTTTATTTATGATATTTATTTATTTCATAGTAAGTTAAATAATTATGTTGGCATATTATATACTTACCCGACAAAGTGATATTAAATATTACTCCGCAGTTGTCCAAGCAAGACACATAATATAGGTATTTTTTCTGAAAAGAGTGAAGTGGTTTGTTTTCTCCGCTTTATCATTATCTATCACGCTACTGTTAACGCGACTCATACTGCCAATACAGGTTGATGCAAACCACACAACAGAAAAATGTATTATTCCGTGATGCAAACAATAGATTGCTGTGCCCTTGCAGGGTCCATATACATGTAAAATGTAATATGTGTGCAATAAATTATTCGATTTGATTTGATTTGAATATATAGAGGTACCTAACTCTTTCAGGAATATCAAACAAAGCAAAATAAAACCTTAATAATAAACTTTGCTTTTAACCGTAACATTTTATTATTGTACAATGCTGGAAATGCGTATGTGACAATAACTAGGATTTGCACTCGTCCATAGGTATCTGGCTTGCTATCGCGAACTCATTATAGTGACAGAGACAAATCCTGGAAAATTACGAACCTCTAGCTATTTTCAAAATTATTTCAATTTCACGAAGACTAAAGGTGCATTTAGACCAAACCAGCATTTGCTCATTCTATCCCCCACTCTACGAAATCAACGAATTTCGACGAATCACGTTTTTATGACCGAATTTCGTAGAGTGGGGGATAGAATGAGCGAATGCTCGTTTGGTCTAAATGCACCTTAAAGCGTCTTTCTGGCTATATTTACTGACCTTAAAACACACCTGACGGCTCCCATAGTTTTCATCCGGCCGAGACCTCTTTGATGAGTGACCCGGAACTAAAAATATAGGTACCTACTCTTTAAGAAGCCGGGAAATACAAGAAAACTATTGTCCAGAATTTTATGTTGGTACACCGTGAACTTTATTTTATTTGTAGACAATTTTTTTTGTTTGTAATTTACGTACGTAATTATTAGCTCAATGATATCTCATCATCGTAATGTACCTATAATCAGTGCCGGATTTAGAAATTTGCCGCCTATAGGCCATTTATATTTTGCCGCCCCTATCCACTGCGCTAATTTGAATAATTTGTTAGGAAATTTACGAAGAATGTCGAAACGTAAAAAAAGCTTCGTACATTAGTCGTTTAGGAACACTTTAATTTAATGACAGTTTGGCAGGTATTTCATTTCACAGCCATGTGTGCGTACTGCGTACCGGAGCGTTCATAGCAGGAAATGAAATCCAGCATCCCTACTGCGAACTACGAAATCCGCAAATTTCAAATTTTGGGCAATGAAGGCGTCCATTAGAGTGACGGAGACAAATCCCCCGAAATTTACGAATTTTTGGTGTTCGTGGTAGCAAGCCTTCTCTTACTTTGTACAGTACGCGAACTTTTAGCTGGTATGACAGTGGAGGGATGGGACGCCTAGCCAACATACAGTGACCGATACAGTGGTAGATTACAGTTTTATGCGAAGAATATGGGGTTGTACTTTGTATGGAAATTAATAATAATATACGACTCTACCCTTACCACACAAAACTCTAGATAGAGGTCCTTAAATCGGGAAGATAAAGAAGTTCTAACATTCAAAAAATTAAAAATCAGTCTGAGCATAATTAAACCATTTAATAAATTTCAACTCGGTTTTAATAGTTAGTTAAAATTATTTTTACTACGCCCACTCGCAAACAACAAATCAATCAATGTGACAATAAAAACCAGAAAACATTATTTTTTTGGCTTTAAAGTTATCTGATAATTGGTTCAAAAATTCTTTTCGTTGTCTTATTTTGTGTCCCCTAAAAAAACGTGACACAGTTGTGATTTTTTGTATGAGACGATGTTTTGTTTCCAATTTTTGATGTATGGATTAATATTTAGCATGAAAAAAGAAATACAAGTGCACAGGATTTTTTTTTTAATACTGAGTCAAAACAGTAACTAAAATCGTGACAGAGTTACATTTAAATTTTGACCCAATTAACCATTACAGAAAACAACTTTTAGTCCCATCTTGTAGCCAGGTTTGGTAGCTCATAGCTGGCTTCTATGTGAGAAAAATATTCCTGATTCGAAGTAGACTACTCAAAGAAGAAAGCGCTGAAACATACGTTAAATTCCATTACTTTAATACCTATTAATACGACGTTTTTTTTTCTGATTGTTTCTTTAATTGTTAATAATCAGGTAACTTTCTTTAATTATAAATAAATAAAATAAAATAAATATCTTGAGACATCTTACACAAATCGACCTAGTCCCACGGTAAGCTCAATTAAGACTTGTAGTGTGGGTACCAGGCGACGATATATATTATAGATAGATACATATAGATACTTAAATACATAGACAGCCATGACCAAGGTACAAATATTTGTGATAAATAAATACACAAATAATGCCCTCGCCGGGATTCGAACCCGGAACCTCCAACTTCGTAGGCAGGGTCACTACCAACTAGGCTACGGAGGCTGACATGAGAGGCTGACATTACGTCTGTTGATTAATTGTAAAAATTACTGATATGTCGTCTGTTAGTGCACTTTAAGTAAATAATTTACAAAAAAAAACGCAATTCCAATTGATTAGAAGTTTCATTATTCCCAGATTTATTTTAAATTATTTAACGTTACAATTACTGTTTTTTAGATTTTGGTCCCATTTGGTAGCCATATTTGGTAGATAGCCACAAAATAAGAAACGTGTTTTCCTATCTTGGGGCCAGCTACCAAATGGGAACGATTCTCTTATCCTCCAGTGTGCGACGCTAATTTTATCATTTCGTAAATTATTTATATTGAAGATTGAGAGAAGATTTACTTTCAAAAACTTTTATTAAAGTTTTTGATTATTTTTGGTCGCAAGAAAATTGCTGTTCATGGGTGTATTTGAGATGCTGTATGCTGTAGTGTAGTACACGGAATCCTTTTCCAAAAAAGATAGCTATACATTGCAGTTTGGAAAATACCTGACACAAAGATTAAACGCCAGCAACTCCCCACGACTTCAGAATTCCCGTTTCATTGTCAGATTCGAATCAGGAATATTTTTCTTATTTAAAAGCCAGCTACCAAACCAGGCTACAAGATGGGGCTAAATAATTACCATTTTGTAGTCAGCTTCGAATCAGGAATATTTTACTCATTTGGAAGCCAGCCATGAGATACCAAACATGGCTACAAGATGGAACTAAAGGTTGTTTTCTATAATTGTTAATTATCAGATAACTTTAAAGCCAAATAATATTGACTTGTGGTTTTATTGTAATATTGTTTGATTTCATAATTTAATGACAAACGGGTCTTAATCGTAATAATTGAACTCTACTAATCACTCACTTTGTAATTTGTATGAGGGGATACATTATTTTATAGATATTTCGATGTTGGTACTATGTTACTGAAAGTTCATCGTAATGGTTGTTAGATTCGGGCGTTCCCTTCCATCCTGTATAATTCTGCCGCCACGGCCGAAGTTTAAAAAAGTTCGCTTCTACTCTGCCGCTTGTAAAATCTGCAAAACTATTTTATTGACACTACCAACAAAATTTTTTTTTTGCTACCAAATCTGCCGCCCCTAAAATCTGCCGCTCTAGGCCATGGCCTACTTGGCCTACTGGTAAATCCGGCACTGCCTATAATAATGTAAGCACTTTGTAAGTATGATAGTTATTAGGAAATTAATCAATAAATATTCTATTCTATTCTTTTCTACTTATATCAACAAACCTACTTCGAAAAGCCGCTCATGAGACACAACTAGATTAACGGGTGTCTATTGGATACGATAGCTGCTTTGTCAGTCGGCCCGTATGCTTGTTTACCACTCCTATCCCTTTAAAAAAGACAGCCCTCACTGTTGTAGACGCGCAACGCCATCTAGCGAGAAGATAGTGTAGTCAGCCACAACACTTCCTAAAATCGTTCGGTGACACTTAGGAGCGCCCTGTAGAATTCTCAACTCGTTAATCTTGTTATCTATTTTCGCCGTAAATCTGATACATTGCGCTAAGCTCCAATGCAACGGAAACTCGCATCGCAAAATAAAGTATAGAATATATTTTTATGAATATGAACTATTTAAAAATACAGTGCTAAATTGTTTAGGCAAAAAAAATGTCTATCAGAGGAGTGCAAGATGGGTCAAGATCGCCGCTCATCCTCACGGATTCATTTTTCGATGATGGTGGTAAGTTATAGCGTTAAAAATAATAAAATAAAAAATACAAAAAGATTCCTTCGAACCGGATTTGAACCAGTGACCTATGGATGACAGTAATTACCTCTACAGTCCACCGCTCTACCAACTGAGCTATCGAAGGGATACAAGTTGTTGCGAAATTACGGTATACTTACTAATGTTTATATTTTTGGTAATGAGTAGGGTGACGATGATGTAACTGTGAGAGAGACTTCCTTCTGGTTTTGCAACGTAATTATAATTATAATGCAATCAGTTAACCGCTTCGATTTTAATTGTGTCGGCTTATTTAAATTAAATGTGTATGTGAAAGATGATTTTGTAATTTTATATTCGTTATGATGTTATTATATATTCAACTTTGAAGACGTTTATAAAGATCAATTAAAAAAAAACCTACGTTTTATTACTGTATTTTCAATAATTTCAATACGTACACAAATCAGCTAGGTGTTTTTTTTAACGAATGTATCCTAATCTGATTTTTAAGGTAAATTGAACGATTGGTTTTTGTAATGATCCCATCCCTTTTTATTTAAGATAATTATAGTAAATTCTTTTTTTCAGACAAGTGGGCATCCATAAATTATTACTAACAAGAAAAAAAAAATATTTAAAATATAAATTATGATTTTAATATTGTTAAGCATATTAAAAGGAAAAAAATAGGTTAGTAACATTACATTTAAAATGTTCACTTTTTTTGTTTTAATCTTATACATATATTATTTCCGGTAGCATAAAAATGATGAAGATCTCAAAAATAACAAATGTAATAATTAGGAAACATGATAACGATACATAACATATGATAATAGGTACCAATCATAATGGCCACTTCTCCAGTCAAACAGTTAAGTTATATTGTTTACGTGGTCGGGTCACCGCCGCGTGCAGCCGCGCCTCAGTCCGCGACCGACGCTCGCGCGAGGGCCCGCGCCGGGTCCAGTGCTGTCACCACGAAACACTCGCGTTCACTCATGACGTTTTAATAACATTGTGACATTACGGTATTTGGCGATGTGGTGCATGCTTACGCTGTCCTGTGGGGTTCGATTAAATAAGGAAAATAATTAACAGAAATTTACCTGTTATTGTTTTCACGGTGCGACGCTAAAATAAATTTTAGCACAACTTTCTCGGATCTAATTATTCATTGTGCATAAATTAATGATGAAATCTTGATAGTTGTTATAATTAACTGTTGAATAGATAAGTGAATAGTTTGGTAGCTATCGCTGCGGGGTCAAGGTTGATACGTGTTATCGTTATTTTGTTCGTAACGTGTCCAAAACAAGTTTAACTGTAATTGTATATTGCTTACGCGTATCTTTATCATTGCCTAAGAGTTCATATATAACCGGTTATTATTTTGACATTCTTCTAGTAAAATAATAATAATTTTATAGTTAAACTTAAACTTAGTCGAGAATAATCTTCTAATAAAATAGCCTTGTCAATTTTAATCATACATTTAAATATTCATGAAACACTGTTTCTAAGCAAAATGTAAACATAATCAGGTATTCATGTATACTTTTGTAAGAGGTGTGATCATCACATTCATAAGGCACGTCATATGTGACACTCCTCCGTGAACAAACATTGAATTCCGTCGCATGAAAGCGCGAGATGGAACAATGTGAACAATATTTGCAATGTTGATTCGATCGACTTATTTGTTATTAAAATTTCAGTGCGCCGTTTGCAGCTCGCATTTCACCGTTTCAAATTCAAGTTTAGTGGAAAATTTTGGGATCCTCATAAAAATAGGGTAAAGCTTAATAAGGTTATCATTTATCAACATGAATTGTTTGGGGTCGCATTGTAAAGCAAACCCCTTATCCTGTTCCATAGCCTTATCTTATAACACCAGCATAAAATCTAAAAGTTTCTTGAAACTTATAGATTGAATAGCCGACTATTTAAGAAATTTCACTATGGAAATTTGTGTACATCTTGAAGATAGCTGTTCTTATAAATTACCCTGTAACGTAAAACTTCCATTGTAAAACTTAAACCTGTCGAACGGCGCTATATTTTATGACGTGGGAGTCTTCAGGCACGGCAAGCAATAAGCTCATAAATTGCAAGTGAGTGGGCTGGCTCGCCCCGTTCTATAAGGGCCTGTGACGTGCTAGGTATGCTATGGCAGCCATAACCGTAAACTGATAATGAGCTATCGAGCAATATGCGTCTTGCTTTTTGTTTAATCATGTGTGGTACAACGGTGACTCAATGCATATGAAGACTCGAGAAAGTCGAAGACTAGTTCAAGTAAAAAGTTATAATCAAAGACAATCTTTGAATATGCAGTACTAAAACCAAAGTATAAATTGTTTTCATTAGCTGATCCTGAAACGGTTTTTTATTGCTAAATCTTTTTCACTGCCTTATATCATACATACAATGGGTGTCCTAAACCTAACATACGCATTAAACTTACCAAACCAAACGATTAGTACAAGACCACAATGTCTGATATTCTGATGGAACGTTACGAAACTAGGGGTTTATCTACCTCTACATACACTGATGAACACAGACAAGTATAAAATGGTTTATGAATACCTAGATAAGCTGTTGCTATTGCCGGTCAGCTGTTCCCAGTTGTCATTGTTTGCGGAGCAAATGCGGGCCACAAACACGTTTCCATTGTGTATTGCGTTGTATGGTGAAATATCAAGCCCGATCCAATTTAATTCTCAAACTAAATATATTGAAATTTCCACACAAAGAACCTGTTTTTATTGCTCTTGAGTGTAGTCTGATAAATAGGAATTCAATAGCACAATTTGCATATACTTTTAGAGAGAATCTGGTTCGAGCTTACTCTACTTTAATGGTTTATATAAAATAGCTGAAACGGCCCGTAATCTTATTTGTTTAGACGTGAGACTCATTTTATGAAAGCTTTCTGTTGAATATGCAGAAAACTGATATAAAAGTCGTCGTTATAACTTTATTTTGATTATATCTTTGATTTAGCTTGGTATGCTTATGTTGTGTCACAGTGTTATTAATTCGATAATATGCACATGAAATTAAAATCTAGTCGACTATTTTATTAGTGCAAGAGAATAATAAAGCTAAAGTGATCACCAATCAAGCAAGCAGTAAAGTAAGCAAAATGTTTAGCTTCGATAAGGACATATGGCATGTGCGCGGGAACTCGGAGGTCCAAGACGAGGACGAAGAACAACGTAAATATTATTTTAGTACATTTTTTTATGAATAATTGACATTTTTTAAATAAAATATAAGAACTATTTTAGATAATGGACGTACTGCTGTAACAATTTAAAGATAAGGATTAAGTTAAGGTATCTACAACTACAATACACCAAAAAACTCTAGTGAGAAATTCAGAATATCTAAGGCCGATAGTGACTTTTGGGCCAAAGGCTTCTCAATCAATGATATATGGATCCATATATCATTGTCCGAGGAAAGTACTTTTACGTATTGGGCGTGAATTGCAGTTACCGTATTACGTATAACATTGAATCATACCTAATATATTAGGCTTGATGAAATGTCAGCTAGTAAAAAGTAACCAACGCACTTAATATTATGAAATGCCGAGTCATTGCATATGCGCAGTGAGACATCAAAAATGGTAACCGCTATAAATTCGGCACAACACAAATCGAAATATCTATGCAGCTAATTAGCGAATCCAACCGCGTGTTGCCGAACTGCGGTGTGAATGGGCAATTAGCGGTGTTCGATCGATTGTTGTGTCATTTCATTTGGCGTCCGCGCGACTCTCGTGACGCGGTCGCGTGTCAAGACATGTTCGCCTAAAGGTGCCTGCAGACCAAAAGAGCATTCGCTGTTCTATCCCCCACTCTACGAAATCAACGAATCACGTTTCGTGTAACGATCGAATTTTGTAGAGTTGGGGGATAGAACAGCAAATGCTCTTTTGGTCTACACGCATCTTAACGCGAGTCCATATTTGTATCCCATTTTCCCATTAAGGTGGGCTTACACCAAACGAGCGAATGCTCATTCTACCCCCACTCTATGAAATTCGTTAATTTGTAGAGTGGGGGATAGAATGAGCGTTAATAAAAACAAACACATTTTATTTTTTTATATTTTCGTTTAGTGTAAACCAACCTTTAAGTGTAACTATCATTACACAAGTGAATCTTATGTCTGGCTTAATTTGTCGCCTGTATTAGAATTGCACACTGTACCTATAGGCACCCTTGACTGATTTACTGAGGTACTATCCTGCAAGCGGGATGAATGTGGACACTTTAGTATAATTATAATTACGAGTATAACATACTTTAGTTTAAATACTCTTGATCTGTACTTATTTTTAAATATTTGTGGAACAACTCAAATTGTTTTTTAAATTATTTTTTGAGTTGTATTTATTAAGTAGTACCTTACCTAATATGTATATCAATTAAAATGTATGATATAATAATACCATACCAACCAAAGATCTCACTTCCAACGTTGGTTAACTTTAGTATTTTTTATTTGGTATATGACATATAATATATAAATCTATAAATATTATGTTGGAATAAAAATAGAATCAATACTAATTAAGCCTTTATTGCACTTCACTGAAAGATTATATCATAAGGTACTATCTTAAAAACACAGATAGTACCTAGGTACAATGTGCGATCTTCTCGCTAAGCGTTCTTTTCCAAGCAACGTGTATGAATAAATACTTAATTACCATAAAAGGTTAGTGATCTCTAGAGCACATATTGATTTCAGTTCAGCCTCGCAACAAGTGGCATCGATGTCGATGCTGGGTTCTCATAAACAAACTGCTACTTAACGGACCCAAATATGGGTTATCACACAGACACATGCGCTCGCAATACATATAGTCAACAAATAATGTGGTCCATCACTTTTCGACCTTATTACTTCTGAATAAAGCCATTAATATAATATAATACGTATAATGTTCTAGGTAAGAAAATTATGTGTTTGGCTACGTGGTGATTGGTGACACCGCTAAACCGCTCGTATTTTTATCGCTTTTTAAAGTTCTATGTATTATATTAACACGTTTCTCACAGTTTGGATCACGACTCCGATGTCACCCAGTATATGTATGTATTATATATGCAAGCTTCTTAACGTAATATTCATTTGACTGACCTACATTAAGAAATATTAATTACTTGGTTCACCATTATTCTCTTTCATCGGAGCCTTTGCCTTTGTAGGCATGCGTATAATATATTGTATGGCTTTGACAGCTATGTGAGTATGAGTGTGCTTCCTTTATTAATACAATACATGGAAATTATTTTGTTTGTATTTGGACTAGTTCATTGGTTTATGTTTATTGCTAATTTAATTTAATCATTAATACATAATAATATTATTATTTAATACAAATAGATTTCCAAAACTTTTGTGTCAATTAAAGCACGCAAATGTAATATATTAAGTACATAAAAATATACGCAAAAAAACCAACGAGTGGATGTAGAAATCTAGAACTCGGTTTGAGCTTTAATATTTTTTTGCTCATCTCACTTTTACCTCCATTGCACGGAAAAAAATGCAGTATAAATCTGGCATGCGACTCGATGAAATGCAAAACCAGTCACGTCCGCAGCGCGGTCCACGGGTTAGTGTCACGGTCATGGTTAATGGAACACTCAAGAGAATTTCCGGAAGGCCAGGGCCAATTATATTCGTTCATAATCATAATCCGATTCTGAGCTTAGAAGGACTAAATGTTTCCATTTGTTATGTTATATTTGTCAAAACGCTTGTCACTTGGTTAGTGTTTCCATCTTTTTTATTCTATTTACCAATTGTAAAATTTATATACATAAATCTTACTAACCTAACTAGCCTTCCCTGCATCTAGAATGGGCCATTGATGTATCGCAATATACGCAATTCTGATGCTGATACGCATTGCAAGCAAGTCAGAATTTTGGTAATTAATACGCATAATTTAATTACTTACGCAAATAATTGTTATGTATTTAATTATAGCATTTATTTTATCTAAATGATTATTATGGTCACCCTACATATTTTGACAAAGGACTATGCGTCAAAATGGACCAAAAACCAACAGAGCTGGGAGTAGTGTCATTAAAAAGGTCGGTTTATGCACTTTATTTCATTCTATGGGTGCAAAGTTGAATTCCATTGGATAATTTTATATGAGTGAGGCGTACTGCGGGCACTCTCTAAGTAAATCACCGTCGTTCAGACACCATTCACCATAGTATTTACTCTGACTAAAATACAAATATCTCCGTTTTGCAATGGAATCGAACAGAGTGCCCATAGAATGAAATGAAATAAATGTAAATACCTATTTAATGACACTACTTTCAGCTCTGTTGGTTCTTGGTCCACTCTCCATACAAATATGCCCATGGTCCTTTTCCTACATACATAGAGTGCTACGTAGGGAATGGTGCAATGAGGGTTTTCGATAATTTTTCTGCCACCAGGCGGCGCTTCGTACGCCCCTGGTCTCGACAGCTGTCAGATTCATACTATTCATAGGCACCTGGGCCTAAAATATTGAAATTATATTTTATTTGGAAGAGAATTGATTTTGTAATGGATTACGACTAATACATGGTCGTCGAACTGAAGATTGAACTCTAAAACAGGCGCTCAAAGTCACTGGTATTCAAAATAATTACTATAACTTTGTTAATTTCATGAGAATTGACTTGGAACTATTTTATTTATTTAGTTTAAGGTAACAATATGACTAAAGTAATGGTTTTCAGAATAAATAAACCTATAAATATGTTGAAAATTAAATGCGCGTATTTATTTTGACAGTTCGTTATAAGGTCGGCTCAGTGCTGCCATCTCACCTCCCCATAGCGGCAGAAAAAGTATCAAAAACCCTCATTATGCTCAGTCAAGCAAGAAGAGGATACAAATACATGTCATATTCTGATTTTGAGGATATTAGTTTTCTTTACTGTGTTTACACTTTAAAGTTAAACCCCCTTATTCATAAACGTCTCCTAACTTAGCATTCTTAGCAAGCCGCTAAGTATTGTGTGTCCCTTATGATCTTATCAATATGTTTATAAGACCGAAAGGGACAAACAATACTTAGCGGCTTGTTAAGCTAAGAGACTTCTGAATAAGGGTGAAAGACTCCTGGCTGTGGTTATAGAAATAAACCATACATTCGTTAGTTGTTTATGAAATTGGTGATGGAATGCTGAAAGCAGGAATGTGACACTTCATATACATATAATATGCTTAGCTCTAAAATATAATAAAAAGTTTTTCCATATCATATGCTGAGCTGAATTTCTTTGTCCCACAGGCAGCGAGAGCCCAACAGCAGCAGTAGGGGCCGAGGCGCCCCGCGAGCTCCCGAACGAGCTGTCGGCGCCCTACGAGGTGCCGCAGTTCCCCATCGAGCAGATCGAGAAGAAACTGCTCATTCAGAGGCAGCTTAATGTCAAGTAAGTCGCACTTGTGGCATAGATAAATAGGTAAAGGCAGAAGTAATCATCGGTGGTGTCTGTTCGGAAAGTGCTGTCGTCTGGCTGCAAGGCGTGCGTAGATATCTCACGTGCATTCTATTTCTGAATAGACTCTAGGGTCAGCGGCGCCCCGTGAGCTCCCGAACGAGCTGTCGGCGCCCTACGAGGTGCCGCAGTTCCCCATCGAGCAGATCGAGAAGAAACTGCTCATCCAGAGGCAGCTTAATGTCAAGTAAGTCCCACTTCTGTCCTTTGTAACTAGGTAAAGGCAGGAGTAATCATTAGTAAAGGCTGTGACACTGTGAGAGGTTTCGAACGAGCTGTTGGCGCCCTATACGAGGTGCTGCAGTTCCCCATCGAACAGATCAACAAGAAACTGCTTATTCAGAGGCAGCTAATGTCAAGTAAGTCCCACTTGTGGCATAGATAACTAGGTAAAGGCAGGAGTAATCATCAGTAAAGGCTGTGACACCGTGAGAGGTTTCCAACGAGCTGTTGGCACCCTATACGAGGTGCCGCAGTTCCCCATCGAGCAGATCGAGAAGAAACTGCTCATCGAGAGGCAGCTTAATGTCAAGTAAGTCCCACTTGTGGCATAGATAACTAGGTAAAGGCAGGAGTAATCATCAGTAAAGGCTGTGACACCGTGAGAGGTTTCCAACGAGCTGTTGGCACCCTATACGAGGTGCCGCAGTTCCCCATCGAGCAGATCGAGAAGAAACTGCTCATCCAGAGGCAGCTTAATGTCAAGTAAGTCGCACTTGTGGCATAGATAACTAGGTAAAGGCAGGAGTAATCATCACTAAAGGCTGTGACACCGTGAGAGGTTTTCAACAAGCTGTTGGCGTCCTACGAGGTGCCGCAGTTCCCCATCGAGCAGATCAACAAGAAGCTGCTTATTCAGAGGCAGCTAATGTCAAGTAAATCGCTCTTACATCGTAGATAACTAGGTAAAGGCAGACGTAATCACCGGTGTCTGTTGGGAAAGTGCAAGCATCGGACTGCAAAGCTCGCAAATATATCCCACGTGTTCCCACGGCTTCCTCACGATGCTTTCCTTCACCGTAATGCACTTGTGAATATCAAATGATATTCCGTACATAAGTTTTTTCAAAAACTCATTATTATTTAATACAAATATGTTTCCAAAACTTTTGTATCAATTGAAGCACGCGAATGTAATATTCCATGTCATGAAGTAGCTTTGGAATTACTGTTCGTATATATAAATTATATCATTTGACAATCTTGATTGAACCCACGACCGCTCGGCGCTCGAGCACAGGCATTTCAGTTTCCACATAAATTTAATTTTGCATATTGCTATGATATAGCTAAAGTAATTTCGGTTAGGTATCAGTTGGTGCATCGTTCATCATCCTCGCAGCGGCCATAACTAAATTAGCTCCAGTCAAGCTCACTCGACTCGAGGCTCGTCCGGGGAAATTCAATAAAGTTGCTTAGTGCCAGTCCACTGCGCATATGAGAGATATGTATACATTTACAATTTTACATAATATGTGTGAAGATCGCAGGGAGACGCTGGATACAGGCAGGCGTGGATCCAGGACTTCGTTCGAGGGAGGGCACTGACCTATAACATGATAGTATTTTATACTTAAAACAGCACCTAGCTATACATAAGGGCTTGTCCATTAATCACGTCATACTCTATAGGGGGAGGGGGGGGTCAAGAAAAAATCACCAATTATCACCATAGGGGTGGGGGGGTCATCGGTCTATCGGTCTAAAATAGGCCAAAATCGTATTACGTGATTAATGGACAAGCTCTAAGTCCAGTGTTAAGGGGGGCAAGTGCAGCCCCCCCCCTGGATCCGCTGGATGCAGGTCGCTTCCAATCGGTGTATGTGGAAGTTCAAAGGAGGAATGATGATGATTATGGAGCATAACACCTGCTTGACTTTCTTCGATTAATCTCTTAAGGCTTAAATTCGCGATATACAGGACATGTATATATCTTTTGACCCACTTTTTGTGGTTTTTTAAAGACTGGAGTTTTGCTTTACATAATGGCGAGAAGGAAGAAAGCACGATATACATTATATTTACCAATTTATGAGTTAATATGTAAATCTTACTATCCTTGACTTCACTCCGCGATAGCTAATAATGCATATTATTTTACCCATTTATGAAAGCCCGGACGATGGTAACAGACTGTTTGTAGACGTTCAACTTAACCCAGAAATATTAAGCACTCTGTATGCAGGCAACGAAAAAGCTTGTCAAAATAGGGGTGCATTTTAAAGTTGCCGCAGTCGAGTCGAGTCAGCAAAACAGCGATATTTTGTTAGTACGAGTAGCTTTGCCTCGCTAATGGTTTCTCCGTATTGCAGCACGTTAAATCATAATTGCTTCTAGGAAATTACATCAGCAAACTACGGCTTTCAATTAACTTCACACTGTTTTGGTTCCTTTTGCATATCTATTGCCGCAGTACCCTGAGAGCCTAAAATAAGCATTATTAAGCCGTGGGGCTGAACGTTTTGAATAAGATTCTCCTATGACATTTAGTATAATTTATATAATTTATTAAGTATAATTTGGCCAAGAAATATACAACTGTAGTGTTTAAATTAAGTTAAAAGATGAATTAAGTCCCTAAAGCCCACCAGCAAACGCGAACAACGAAATTCCTGAATTTCGAAAAAGTGTCTCTGTCTTTCGAACGAAGACGTCATTAGAGTGACAAAGGCAAACCCTCAATTTATGCGGATTTCGAATTTTCCATAGGACCGCAGATCTAACCAGGACAATGTCACAACCTTGCTCCCTCCGTCGGAAAATACCCTTGGGTCCTGCTGCGCATATAATATACGGACCTCATCATTATATTAGTATGAATGATGGATTTCTCATGAAATTGTACATATTGTCAACGTTCTGGATTTCACGGGGCATCACACAACGGTATTTTTATTTAATAAGTTCGTATACGTAGATGTATATCAATATACAGGTTGTAACACTATATTGTAGTAGCGATCCAATTATGGGCCCATTTAAGGGCCTTTTCGATTTCAAGTCATAGGGATTTATCAGGTTTACGGATCATAATCCCCGAATAATATATCCCATCAAAAACATTACATGTAAAAAGGTGCAAGTCTCGCAGCATAGCAGTTGTTACACCACAAAAAAGTTATGAGATCAATTGTTTAACCAAGTCAATAATTCTGTAGTTACTACAAGGGGGTATCCATAAAACTCGATTTCTACTAACTTGCCTAACTTGAAACTGCATGTAGAAATACTCATTTTATTATAGGTATCAATAAAGAGTAAGCCAAATTAGCTTGAGATTACCAAGCGAATTAAGTTTGATGATCCACCACTACCTATCCATGGGAACATTTGTCTAGCAGCTTTGTCATAAATTGTTACCTTATAACAATTACTTAATTAACAACATCTTATAGTAACTGTATTAATATAAGATATCTGTATTTTTTTAATATAAAGAATGACTTGGCCATCGACCACATCTTACTGAATGTCTTTAGGGCATTGCTTTATGGTTGTTTTAAGCAGTTGATTTTATTACTTACCTATGTACCGAGTGTTTTTGAGGTCGTGAAGCAAAATAATGGACATAATACGGAATTAAATCTGAGAGTGAGAGAAAGAGTGTTTTTCAAGAAATAGAAAATTTCGTTTGTTATAACATGGTCACCAGATATCCTATACACCGTTTGACAAAGGCATAATAGGATGACTATATATACTCTGACAACCAAATTATGTCAGTAGAAAAGCGTGCGAAATTCAAAATTAGTATGAAGAATAGTAGGAAGAGCAGACAGGCCAGTAGATTTTTTTTATTTTACGCGGTTTCCTATTGACACCGTTTGGTTTGAGTAAGTATATACATAAATGATTTAAGTAGATTTAAGATAATATATTGATCAGAGTCTACCCTACATAATGTTGATAGGCTTCAGAGTCACGAAAAGTAGTTTTTGATCACGACCCAACCCAAATCATCCCTGTGCGATGGCCAAGTCATTCTTTATATTAAAAAAATACAGATATCTTATATTAATACAGTTACTATAAGATGTTGTTAATTAAGTAATTGTTATAAGGTAACAATTTATGACAAAGCTGCTAGACAAATGTTCGGGTCCCCTTTAATATGCCTAATTTTAATAGTCCTAATATGAATTCGCATAACGGATTTGGCATAAATAATTAAGCATAATATTGAATAGGCAAAATAATAAAATTCCATAATGCTTAATACGCATATTACTGATTATGCATAATTGAAATATGCATAACATTATTAAATATAACTTTATTCGTCCTAATATGGATTAACATAAACTTAGAAAACAAGCGAATGAGGCAGATCAGGGTAAAACCAAGACAGTAAGGTTAAGTTCAAAAGACTAATAAGCAGGAGCGACGAAGCGAAGTTGAAGTCTAGCTTTCGTCGATATCTCCTACACATCCTACTGAACAGGTCAGATACAATCAATTAAATAAAACATTACGTATTTAATAATCAAAATTTATTAGTAAAGAAATCACATCTTGGTAGGCGCATGAGACGCACGTACAGAGTGCGTATTTAATATGGGCGTATATTTTAATGATGCTTAAAATGGGATCTAGGGAACCTATTTACCTATACCATGATTTCTACGATCACAAAACGATAACTGTATCCCGTATAAAATACACACGCCGTATTTATGAACATTATAAAGTGCTAGGGTAAAAATGTGTGTAATAAAGTAAAAATATAAGTAGGTACACATGTATGTCAGTCAATAAAATATGTTAAGACCTAGA
>JALPQI010019377.1:0-27238 GCA_025490895.1 Thaumatotibia leucotreta
GTCTGGTCCCGCCATTATAACGTTATAATGGCGGAACCAAATCCTGAATTCGATCGATTCATATTGCAATATTTATTTAGTACTGAATTTGTACTTTTTGGTACCTGTTGTAAAAAAATAATACCTCTTCCATTTCAAAATTATACTTCAAACAGTCTGGTCCCGCCATTATAATACATGGTGGGACCAGGTCCTGAATTCTGTCCATATTCTGTCGATTCATATTGCATTATTTAGTACTGAATTAGTACTATTTGGTATTGATACCTCTTGTAAAAAAATTAGTACCTCTTCCATTTTAAAATTATATTTCAAATAGTCTGCTTCAAATGATCTGGCGGAACCAGACTATTTCAAATATAATTTTGGAATGAAAGAAGTACAATTTTTTTTACAACAGGTACCAAATAGTACAAATTCAGTAAGTACTAAATGATGCAATATGAATCGACAGAATATGGACAGAATTCAGGACCTGGTTCCGCCATTATAACGTTATAATGGCGGGACCAGACTATTTGAAGTATAATTTCGAAATGTCTCGCCATCAAGGCTCGGAACCGGTTTTTTTCTAAAACCTCGAAATAGCCCAATATTTAAAATGTTTTATATTCTTTATGTAGTACTCAAAATGTTATGAAATTACCAACGTCGTATTTTTAAATTACTCCATTAACAAAGAATTGATATACCGAAGAACAAAAAGAACGAAATTGGATTTCGTTCTTTTGTATGGAGTAAAAACCGGTATCCGAGCCCTGCTCGCCATTATCGTTATAATTACATTTGGATCGTTACATTTGGAGTTTATTAATTTCATAAATGTATGACGACTAGAAAACGGTCGCCGAACTGAAGATTGGGCCCTAAAACAGGAACTCAAAATGACTGACACTAAACAAAATTACTAGAACTTTGTTCATTTCATCCTTTAGTAGATTGGCTACCAAACCAGCTTCGAAATGGGATTAAAATCCCAATAGGTAACTGGCTTTAAATCGGGACTTATCATTACCGGTTTGTAACCAGGTTTGTACCAAATCCAGATACGAGATGGGAAAGTTAGTCCCATTTCATCCTACCAGACGGGAAACTATATTTCCCATTTGGCAGCCAGCTATCAAATCCGAATACCAAACGGTAAGTACTAAAGGCATTTCATGGGAATTGACTCGGAAACGTTTATTTATTTTAGAAAACATTATTCCTTATGTAATGGTTTTAAGAATAAATAAACCACAAAATATATAGAAAATTCAATTCGCGTATTTATTTTGACAGTTTGTTGGTCCTTACGCCATATCACCGCCCCAGTGTCAGAAAAAAATATTAAAAACCCTCACTGAGGAAGCGGCAGTGTGAACAGCCAACGATCATCTACATATATATGTATAGGTATATTTGTTAATTTTACTGACATAGGATCTATATCTACTCTTTGTTTAGTGAGCGAGAAAAAAGTCGACAAATCATCCCTTACTCGCCTCCTGTGGAGCCAGTAGCCGTACCATGAGCTGCCCCTGCGTTATTAACGCGGACTTACATAGGTGCTTTCTATACGGGTGGCTCGCCCCAAGACGCGATTACGGGCGGGATGGAAAGTAAGTCCGCGTTAAAAACGCAGCGGCAGCTTATGGTAAGCACACAGTGCCTGAAAGTATCCTTTCCCTCTCTAGTACGTTTTGTAGATACTAGGTTCAAGAAGTACCTACCTAACTACCTTCAACAATTTATAATAATACATTCTGTTGCAATGCTATCAGACAAACATCTACAGCTAGGAAAACAGCCACTATCAACCATTTGACCATTGCCGTCGGCTATACTAAATAGGTGGCCAAGAAACAAATACCTACATTCCCGTGAGGTTGGAATACAGAGTCCCTCTAGAAGGTTTTTAAATGTTTCAGAGCGGTCGATAATAGTACATTGTGCATCTAGGGAGGTAAGTACAGTATCACTAACGAGAGTGTTAGAAGCCCGACGCCGTAGGCGGAGGGCTTTTGATGACTCGAGTTAGTAGGTATGCCTCTTACCGATTGTGATGCATACAATGTTTTTTATAACACTTGCAGACAAAGAATATGTTATGAGACGAAATATTGGTATTCCCTAAGGAATTTCACTTTTCTATTACTCCCACTGCAATATGCACAAGCAATGGCGCGCTTAGAAAGCAAATGTGATGAAAAATGTTGAAACCGCGTAAAATAGTAGGTATTAGCTACTGTAACATGCCTAGGTAGTAGGTACTTCTGAAACATGAACTAAACTCTAGGGGGTCTAACTACACTGCATCCTAATACTCCTGAAACCTCTCTGACAACGGAAATACAGCACCTTGTTTATATGGTATAAAGCATCCGAAAATTGAGCGTCCAGCTGTTCGCCTGTGTCTGGAAAATCTTCGTTGCGTTTGTATTTAAGTAAGTACTCGTACCTAACCTACTTTTAATTGATATCGGACAATCTAATTAGCATCTTATGGGATGGTAGGCGAAAATGTAGGTAAACTTAGACAGGATAACACTATCCTTACATATTATGTAATGTAAAATGTTAGTTGGAGACTAACATAGTAGGTATGTAGGCTAACATTTAGTAATATAAATGTTACTCCAACAAGGTCTAAAATCTAAATGTCCGATAAACCACTAGTACATCATCAGTATCGTAGTTGGTAATAAAACAAGTCGGCAAATGTCCATCAGATCATTCAATTTGGTCTACTACTACGTGTCTAATGAATATATTTCTTCAATCTTCTAACTCCATAGAACTACCCAAAATACCTACACATTTTATTACTTATTATACTTGAGGCCCTAGCACATCTTGTACAACAATATTGGCAGCAATTTGTGACCTGCTCGCAACTTCTCATCTCTTTTGAATCAATGTAATCAAAAAGGGACGGGTAGCCGCGACAAGGTTCCTGTCATGCACGATATGTGCTAGTGCCGTTGATCAAGTATAATACTATGAATTTCTTAGGTCAATCTATACTCGTAATTATATTGCCACATTGTTCCTAGCGAATAGAGACCCGCTGCGGTAAATACTAGTGTTTTGGGACATAAGTAACTTTCTTTGATAACTTTTTTATTTACCAGTAAGTAGCTGTACCAAAAAATATAATACTCTAAAGAGTTGTACATAACGGCGACGGATAGGTATTACCCGAAGAGTACGGGAATAACTTCTTTACTACAGCTGTTGTTATATCTGTACAGTTAAAAGTAGGGATTTTAATACCAAACCAACAGTTGGTTTTGCTTCACAAACATACAATACAATATAAAGTCATTTCCTAATTGGCGCCCTCTAGTTAGAACTTAGACCATTTAGAAAAGCTGTTCTTTTAACTGGCGCCATCTAGTTTATTGATGAGTAATGATTGTACAACTGACATTGGGTACTGACGGGAGGTGTAGTAGTGTGCGTTACAGGGTAAAATTACATAATTTTCTAGTTTTTGCATTATTGCGATTTAGAAGAACAGTATTTTGTGCAGGTTGCTATCAATTTGTACATTAGATTTTTTGCTCCTTGCGCGTATCTCAAAACATGTTAACTCTGATCTTCGGTTTAGCAGAAAATGACGAAAATATGGTGTTTGTGCAATTGTAGCGCCATCTTTTAGCAGATAAGCGGCAGGGATAGGGTCGAATCCACCTCGAAATTTTTATATGTCTTCAAATAAACGTCTCAGAGTAAGTATGTACAATGCCAGGCGGTTTTGAACAGCATAAGACATTTCTATCGAGAATGTTCTTGGCAATGTAAATTTTACAACCAATCTAATCATGTCAAAACCGTTGTATGCACATTCCTTTTAAGGTATATTTAATGCCCTGTTTACTCAGTTGTGAAATACAATATTTTTCATACAAATTTTTTGTAAGTTCTCAAGAAAACATTCTCAATGAGAACTTACTCTTAAATTCTCATGAAAATTCTCGGAAATTGCCGAGTCTATTCCCGAAATTTTGTTGATCTTCTGCAACTTATACATTGCTATTCTAGCGTAATCAATGTTGTTCGTACTTGTCCTTCCATTTCGGTAATAATCGCGACGGAATGACGTATTCGAGCGGTTAAAACGCTCCTAGGAGAATCGCCCTTTTACTCTAATTATACAAAAGGGTGAATATCTGAGCGTTTCAACCGCCTAATTTTGGTGGCATCGTTTTTGCCGAAGTTTCTAAACGTCTCATATCGTGCCTCCTTCAAATGGCAAAGTAGCACATTGTAACGAATAGAAACTTCGGTGCCAAATGATGCCACGTACTCGAAAGTGAAGTGTTAGGTGGTTGAAACGCTCAGATATTCACCCAATAATATCATAGTTTTACACGACTGCCTGAAAAAGGAATGTATTGGTATTAGGGTTTTACGTACCTATTTCTGGGGGCACGAAGAAACTCACATAGGTACATAAAGAAAGAAAACAATACATTCCTTTTTTGGGCTGTCATGTAATGAGTATAAAATTAAAAAGCAATCATTATACATAATTAATATGGATTATAATTAGTATGGACATTGCAAAGTTGTAAATAGTGTGTGTTTTAATCATAATAGGTACCTATCATAATTATAATTGTAAAATGTATTTTGTTATTCTGTACCTATTAATTAAATTATATGGTAATCACCATTCATTAATTATATTGTTATTATATTCCTAGAGCTTGCTAGAGTTATTATTTGTTTGTTAAAAAAATGATCTCACTAAGATTCGAACCTAGGATCTCTGGAAAGTGTGCAACCAACTGAGCTACCGAGGCCGTCAAATATACATAAATAATGTAAATTATGCATTCACGGTAACATTATCCATTGCCTTATCACTTAACTGGTATGGCGAATTGATTATTGTACGGGTTCTGTGTGCTCGGGCCTTGTAAAAGCCCAGGCAATTTATAGCCACGCATACATTTATACACCCAATGTACATTATGTAGGTAACTGGGTCAAAATTATTTTCGTTGTCTTATTTTGTGTCCCTAAAAAACGTAACGGAGTTGTGATTTTTGTATGAGACACTGTTGTCTGTGGTATGAGATGATGTTTTGTTTTTAATTTCTCATGTATAGATTAAAATCTAGCGTGAAAAAGAAATACAACTGCACCGGATTTTTTATATATACTGAGTCGAAACAGCAACTAAAAACGTGACAGAGTGGTATGAAACAAGACAACTAAAAGAATTTTGACCCAACTATATACGGATATACTATTTTTAATCAATTCCAACCATTATTAAAACGGCAACTTTGTTAATGTTTAGCCCATTGATTGATAGGTAGAGAATGCCTTAAGGCATTAAGTCCGCAATTTTTACCTATTTGTATCGTGCAATAAAGTTTAAATGAATAAGTATATAGTATTAATTAGATGTAATATACCAAAGAAAAAAGACCGAGATCACCAACGTCCCAAATGGGGATCGAATAACTCAGCTTTCGCAGCTAATGCCTGTATCCCTCGGCCACTCGGTCCTAGCAACCACCGGTCAAATTTTTCGGGTATATGCAATCTCTTAAGGTGCATTCAGACCAAAAGAGCATTCGCTGTTCTATCCCCCGCTCTACGAAATCAACCAATCACGTTTTGTGTAACGATCGAATTTCGTAGAGTGGAAGGTTAGAATAGCGAATGTTCGCTTGGTCTGAATGCACGTTTACAAGGCTAGGCGCCTCGGCCGTTCTGGGCCGTCCACTGTCCACCTTTCCAGTGGGAAAGACTTGTAGTGACAAGTCTCTCCAAGTTATTGTTGTCTCTGCGAGCTATCTGACCGAAGTATTGCAGCATTCACTGAAGATGATTGAAGGACAGTCTTGGTTTTCCATTTTGAGCTGGACTAATATGGATACGTTAGTCGAACATGGGACTAAATAACTATATGTTGTCAGTATTCTTACCTCTGGTTTTGTTTCAGATGGGCATCCGTCGCCTATTAAACGATGGGACGTATATGGCCTGCTTTCCTCTACACGAGGGTCGCCATGATATCGACATGGCTGATGGTAGCTACACGGACCGACGGGTAAGTCTTTGTTTTTATTGTGAGCCTATAGTGTCGCACTGCTGGGCAAAGGCCTCCCCCCATTTTCTCCAATCTGATCTATGTCGACCTGCCTCCGGCCATTCTTTCAAAAAGGAGTCCAGCTCGTCTCGCCATCGCCGACGAGGTCTGCCGCGTCTCCGATTGAAGCTGTCGGGCTGCCACTCTGCGGCTATCATGGCCCACAGCTCACTCGGCATCCGACAGACGTGACCAGCCCAGTCCCACTTCAGCTTAGCCTGCTTCCAAGTTACATCCACTATCTTAATCTGGGAGCGCAGCGTAGTGTTCCGGATTCGGTCCTGTAATTTCACACCTCCATGAATATATCACTCTTGCGCCGTGTGGTGACGGCAGTGAGAATACATTTGTCACCATCCCAACTCCTCCTGCGGGTGTCGTGAGAGTCTAAGGGATTGAAGTGTCACTGGCCATTATTTGTTAAAAGATTGATGATGGGCAGCAGCGACATCATAGTGGACACATTACTGCGATCACCAATCCGCTTGCCCTGCGTAGCGATTATGGGCATTTACCTCCTAATGCGTCTATACTCATAGTCAATAGGAGATGCCTACGTCCAGCAGTGGACTATCACAGGCTGATGATGTGATGTGATGTGTGATGTGATATCACTCTAATCGGGAGGTTTAGGCACGGAAATTATTCGACCATTTATTCGGTATTTAGTCTCTAGTGCACTGCTGGGATCGTAAAATTTTTACTAGAGTTATGGGCTTTCGTAAACGTAAGAAGAGTGAGGACTGTTGCTTGGGGTTACCGTTAACAATGTACTTAAAAAACAACTATAAAATGCAAACTTGGCAGTTTAATAATTGAATACCTACCTTAAAGACATAAGACATAACTAATACATTTATTCATGGTATCGGTTTACAGCAATAGTTAGCCTGGTTCCTGCACTAAGCAAATTCTGTAAAGCAGGTAACCAAAATTCGGATTACTATTTCAGAAAAGAGATTTAAAATAACCTATCAATATACGAATAAGTAAATGAAGATTTAAAGGGGCCCAACTGTCATCTCATCATTGACTTATCAAGGTTACGGGGACTGCCTATAATAATAAGTAGTAGAAATTATTTTGCACAATGAAAAACACCAAAACAATATTTGAAATCAGTTACAACGTTTTCTTAGATCTCGCCAAAAGCCCATTTCGTTCTTCTCGGACAGCGATTAAATCTGAACCTATCCGAAATTATTTGAACTTATGGATAATCCGAATTTTCCTTGGACTTAATTAATTTGGAAAATGAAGTTTTCTACTGTACCTAAGTAAATCTTACGATGATTACCTAGCCCATTGGTTTATAGAAACGCGTCACATTCCCAACTACTCTTCCAGCTTCTCTACCTTGAATGGGCGCGCCCCTGCAAGTGGTATAAGAAACAGCCACTCTGGCTGATACGTCGGTACTTCGGAGACAAGATAGGTTTATACTTCTGCTGGTTGGGGTTCTACACGAAGATGCTGTACGCCCCGGCGCTTGTTGGGACGCTTTGCTTCCTCTATGGACTGGCTAGTATGGGGTCAGAAGATAACATTCCCAGGTAAACTTACGTTTAAAATTTTCGTGATGTTTCGGATAGGACGTTACACCCGTAGTTTCTGGCAGACTCAAAATGTCACAAAAAAGAGCAGAGTGTCTAAAATATGAGTGATAATCATGATTGTAAAAATTAATATTCCCAGGTAAGCTCATGAGAAATCAAAAAGTAATCAATAGACAGAAATACCTGTATAAATTTATACTGACAGGAAGAATAGAAATGTAGAGCAAAGAGACAGATAGAGAGATGTATGGATACACAGACAGAGAGAGAGAGGATAGATACAGAAACAGGCAGGGATATAGATAGAGACAGGCAGAGATAATAGACGAATAAGTAGAAAGTCAGACAAACAGATAGAAAGACTGATGGTGAGACTAACAAGTGAGGCTAATACGGCGGTATTTCGGAGACAAAATCGTCTTGTAAATACTTCTGCTGGTTGAGGTTCTACACGAAGATGCTGTACGCCCCAGCGCTTGTTGGGACGCTATGCTTCCTCTATGGACTGACTAGTATGGGGTCAGAAGATAACATTCCCAGGTAAAGTTACGTTTAAAATTGTCTCGATGTTTCGCATAGGACGTTACACCCGTAGTTACTGGCAGACTCAAAATGTCACAGAAAAGAGCAGTGTCTAAAATATGAGGGATTATCATGAATGTATAAATTAATATATTCCCTGGTAAGCTCATGAGATATCAAAAAGTAATCAATGGACAGAAATACTGATAGATATACCTTTATTAATTTAAATTGACAGGAAGAATAGAAAGGTAGAGTAAAGAGACAGATAGAGAGATATATGGATACACATACAGAGAGAGAGGATAAATACAGAGATAGGCAGGGATATAGATAGAGACAGACAGAGATAGTAGACGAATAAGTAGACAGACAGACAAACAGATAGAAAGACTGATGGTGAGACTAACAAGTGAGGCTGATACGGCGGTAATTCGGAGACAAGATCGGTTTGTACTTCTGCTGGTTGGGGTTCTACACGAAGATGCTGGTACGCCTCAGCGCTTGTTGGGACTCTATGCTTCCTCTATGGACTTGCTAGTATGGGGTCAGAAGATAACATTCCCAGGTAAACTTACGTTTAAAATTTTCGTGATGTTTCGGACAGAACGTTACACCCGTCTCAAAATGTCACAGAAAAGAGCAGAGTGAGACGAATATGTGTGAAAATCATGAATGTATTAATTTATACATTCTCAGGTAAGCTCATGAGAAATCAAAAAGTAATCAATGGACAGAAATAGGTACTGATAGATATATGATATATCTGTATAAATTAAAACTGACAGGAAGAATAGAAAGGTAAATTAAAGAGACAAATAGAGAGATACATCGATACACAGACAGAGAAAGAGAGGATAGATACAGAGACAGGCAGGGATATAGATAGAGACAGACAGAGATAGTAGATGAATAAGTAGACAGACAGACAAACAGAAAGACTGATGGTGAGACTAACAAGTGAGGCTGATACGACGGTACTTTGGAGACAAAATCGGCTTGTATTTCTGCTGGTTGGGGTTCTATACGAAGATGCTTTATGCCCCGGCGCTTGTTGGGACTCTATGCTTCCTCTATGGACTGGCTAGTATGGGGTCAGAAGATAACATTCCCAGGTAAACTCACGTTAAATATTATAATAACGTTACAACTGTGCCATGGTCACAGACAGACTCAAAATATGACAGGAAAGAGCACGGACGCAAAAAAAGAGGAATGATAAATAATCGTGTATCAAATTCTCGAAAACGAACGACGAAATTCACGATAAGGCTTGCCAGTACCAGAGTCTCTCCAACTCCTGGTTTTTTGCCAAGCTGTCTTTCTTGTTCGACAATCCAGCCACCGTGTTATTTGCTATTTTTATGTCCTTTGAAGACCTGCCACTAACATCGATCTTCTTAAATTTCGATATGTCTCCATCACTGTATCCGCTTTTAATTATATTAACTGAGACTACTTCGAAATTTGCAACCTCGTGATAAGGCTTACAGTGCTTTTGTTTCACAGCAAGGAGATTTGCGACATGTCTGGCCCTGGCAACACCACCCTCTGCCCACTTTGCGACAAGGCTTGCCAGTATCAGAGCCTCTCCGACTCCTGCCTGTTTGCGAAGCTATCTTACTTGTTCGACAATCCAGCCACCGTGTTCTTCGCTATTTTCATGTCCTTTTGGGGTGAGTTCGATTTGCAAGCTTTTTTATTTGAATGGAATCGCGTAGATACTTTAGGTTCATAGGGCCCCAGCGCATGCAAATTGTTTGCTGAGATCGCGAAACTGGTTGACGTAATTAAAGACCGAAGAGCTGACGACTTCCTCGCTCGACGCATCAGTATTGCGAGGAAATACCGGCAGCATCCTCGGTACAATGCCACAAGAGCCAATCTTAGGTATAGGTTAGGTTAGTTAGATTTAGTTTATATATATAAATTGCACAGTTTTAAATAAAGACCGTTGGCTCTTGTGTGCAACCTCTTGCCAACAGTGCCACATATTGGTTCCCCACTTATGGTTGTTTCGTATGCATTTAAGTACCTACATATCTATATATAAATATATTTATTATTTGATAAAAGATTGATGATGGGCAGCAGCGTCATCATAGTGGACACAATACTGCGATCGCCAATCCGCTTGCCCAGCGTGGCGATTATGGGCATTTACCTCCTAATGCGTTTAATACGCTTAATAGGAGAGGCCTACGTCCAGCAGTGGACTATCATAGGCTGATGTGATATCTACATATATGTATCGTCGGTTACCCAGAACGGAGACCTTTATTTAGCTTACCATGGGACCGAGTGGGTAATAGTTCAGTAGCACATAGATGATGATGAATAAAAAATGTGTTTATGGTTTTCAGCAACAACGTTCCTAGAACTTTGGAAGCGAAAGCAGTCTGTCCTACGTTGGGAGTGGGACTTGGGTGGAGTTGATCAGGTACTTATAAAATGGAATAACATTTATTAGTAACACACTCATGTACAGTCTGCGACCACATATAACATGGACGTCTAACGCCAGCTCGAAAATGCCCCCAAGAACAAATTGTACAATTGTGCCAAGATGGGCAGGACATAGCGTTTTTCTGACACCGCGCATATTTCGGCGAACATCTTTAACAAATGTTTATAATAGCCAATCAAAACTTTGATAGACCAATCACAATAATTTTTAATTGCGGTTTAAATTGTTATTGGCTGATAATGAAATTCATTAACGTGATGCATTGAAGACGGGGTGACACTTGTCAACTAAAATTCAGGTTCCGTTTTTGAAAGGCAATTTAGTATGGCGCGCGGCTTCCATATTTTATTTGTTCGTAGTGTGCAGTAAAATAATACAGGGATACGGTGGATAATACAACAAAAACAAGAAAACAACAAATGACGGTATAACAAAGAAGATGGTGCCACAAATGGATATTGTGCTTATCTAGCACAATGTCCTCCCAGACGTATTCGTCGACGGTAATAACCAAGCTAGTGTTTGGGAGCCCTTACATACATGCAGGCGAAACCATACTGGTCGCAAAACTATCTGGTGACCGAACTTATGTTTACTGCGTCTGGATTATTAACAGTAGGACAGAAAACAAGAGAAATTAGGTTTTGAAAGACCATCATCATCATCATCATCTCAGCCATAAGACGTCCACTGCTGAAGATAGCCGCCCCCCCCTCTGGACCTCCACATGTACCGGTTAGATGTGACCTGCATCCAGCGTGTCCCGGTGACCTTCACTGTGTCGTCTGTCCATCTTGTGGGGGGACGTCCTATGTTGCGTTCGCCTAGCCGTGGTCTCTACTCGAGCACTTTTCGACCCCATTGACCATCTACGTGCAATGTGGCCTGCCCATTGCCACTTCAGCTTGCTAATCCGGAGGGCTATTGCAGTAACTTTAGTTCGCCTACGGATCTCCTCATTTCTGATTCGATCACGCAGAGAAACTCCGAGCATAGCCCGCTCCATAGCTCGTTGAGCGACTCTGAGTTTGGAGATGTTGCATGGCTCACAATAAAATTAATTTTTCGGGTCCTTATTTTATATTGGAATTCATCTTATGGCACCCTCGTCGTCTACCTAATACTAATATCTATCAGATCGTCATTAAAATTTTATTATTGTCATAATGGTATGTCGCAAACATACGTCACAAAAATATAACACCGAAGAATCTTGATGGTTAAGTAATACCTAGGAACCGAAAACAGTTCGCATAATCAAAATGGCGTTTTTTGGGACGAAATCAAACAAAAATTGAATACTTTATTAAAATATGACTTAGACTAAAGATGCATTCAGACCAAACGAGCATTCGCTATTCTAACCCCCTACTCTACGAAATTCGATCGTTACACGAAACGTGATTCGTTGACTTCGTAGTGGGGGATAAAATAGCGAATGCTCGTTTGGTCTGAATGCACCTTAATACCTAACGTTCAATGAAACAAACGGTTTCCATAATCGTACTCGCTACCAAAACATAGCGCGAAGCGGTAAATCTCCGTTACGATATTCGATGCTCGTTATTTTATAGTATGATTAATTTTGGCTGAAAAGGTTTCCCACATACGACAAATTTATTGATTTCAGGATGAAGATCCAAGACCAGAATTCGAGGCATCAGTGAAAACATTCCGGACAAATCCAGTCACAAGAGAGAAGGAGCCGTATCTGCCAGGCTGGCAAAAGACCATGAGATATATCGCTACCAGCTCAGCTGTTCTATTCATGGTAGGTGTCATTATCGTCCTCCTTGACGTATCCGTCAATGGCGAAACCTGGCTTCATGACCATCACGAGCGCCGGTCATTCATGAGCACGAATGTGGCTTGCAAAACCGAATTTGCTTTTAAAGGATCTGGTACAGGGCGCACAGTGCAACTCACCTTTGTTGTTATATGTGTAGGTATAGGAAGGCTTTGGACGGGTTTTTCTGCTGAGACGTTTAGCATCGAGGTCTTCCAAGCGACGCTTCTCAAAGTTAACAACAGCCTCATGAACAGAAACAGGAGTCATAGTTAGTACCTGAGTAATTCCATGCAAAGTACCTGAAGAATCTGGTTGGCATACAGACTTACTAGGTAGTAGGTAGTAGGAGCTTAGTTTTCAGCCTTCGAGTCCTTGGCTCTAATTTAGTTACAGAATACATTGAAGGTCAGCCTCCGTAGCCTAGTTGGTAGTGACCCTGCCTACGAAGCTGGAGGTTTCGGGTTCGAATCCCGGCGAGGGCATTATTTGTGTATTTATTTATCACAAATATTTGTTCCTTGGTCATGAGTGTCATCTATTATACATATCGTCGCCTAGTACATACCTACGTCACAAGCCTTAATTGAGCTTACCGTGGGACTAGGTTGATTTGTGTAAGATGTCCCAAGATATTTATTTATTTATTTAAGGCTCCGAGCACTGTTTTCTCACAGCTTAGCATCGACCATAAACAAACATTTCGAAAAAAATCAGATTGGCATTCGGTCCTACTCGGAGCTCCGCTTTCAGCCTTCGTAATCTTGACGCCTCACTTTCGGGCCTCCAGCCCTCAGGCTCGGCTTATATGTTAAACTGTTCTCTCAATTATCACCGAAAATTATTTTCAAAGCAAAAAATATCACAGTGGCCGTGTGGTGACTGCAGTAAGAATACATTTGTCACCACCCCAACTTCCCGCGGGTGTCGTATGAGTCGACTAAAAGATTGAAGTGTCACTGACCATTCTTCGATAGAAGATTGATGATTGGCAGCAGCGTCATCATAGTGGACTATTTCGGTCGTCAATCCGCGTGTCCAGCGTGGCCATTACGGGCATTTACCTCCTAATGCGTCTATACCCTAAGCGAATGAGAGGCCTACGTGCAGCAGTAGACAGAGGATAGAATGAGAATAGACTGATCATTACGAATATCACAACCAACTTTTAGTAGAATTTCATCTCGGTCAAACATCAGTTGCCAATGAATAGGACATCCAGCAGTGGTTCATCCTCATCATCATCATCAGCCTATGATAGTCCACAGCTGGACATAGGCCTCTCCTATTAACTATGCGTATAAACGCATTAGGAGGGAAATACCCATTATCGCCACGCTGGGCAAGCGGATTGGCGATCGCAGTAACGTGTCCACTATGATGACGCTGCTGCCCATCATCAATCTCTTATCAAATAATGGTCAGTGACACTTCAATCCCTTAGTCGACTCTTACGACACCCGCAGGAGGATAGTTGGGGTGGTGACAAATGTATTCTTATTGCCGTCACCACACGGTGGTGATGATTGGTGATGATTAATGACGAACAGTGGCCGGGGGTTTGGTGCAAACAACACTAAAAGAGTAATCCAAGTTTAGCTTTACATTACCAAAATTTGCGGATAAATAAACATTCGGCAAACTAGTGAATTAATGCACAAAAACCTAAAAACTGAAAGCATTCTCTGGCACCAAGCCAGAGTTACTTTAGAATACATCCATCAACAGAAATCTAACATACTTCATAGCCAGAAAGTCAAAACCGCAGGTCGTGTCGAATAAATATGATACTAAACCCTAAAGATTTATGACCTAGAATCGTATAAATTGATACGGATTTTGGATAAGTGATTTTGAAGTGCTAATCTGATGATAGAGTGTTCTGTGGTCTAAATATAAGTTTGCAAATATTAGCTGCAGGCTAATCTTGGATACTATTTGCGTCATGTCATTAACCTAATTTTTATCTAATTTATCATTTTAGGACAATTTCAAAATATAATTCACAAGGGCAATGTAGTTGTAGAAAGATGTAGGTAGTTAACATTATGTAGGGTAGGTACAATTGAAACGAACTTTTTAAACTTATTCATTTACTATAACTTACGTTTTTATACAGGGTGTCCTTGGCCATTGGACAATGCCGGAATGTACATACCTACATATAAATAAAAAAATAAATATCTTGAGACATTTTACATAAATCAACCTAGTCCCACGGTAAGCTCAATTAAGGCTTGCGTTGTGGGTAATAGGCGACGATATATATAATAGATACGAGTAGATACATATAGATACTTAAATACATAGACAGCCATGACCAAGGATCAAATATTTGTGATAAATAAATACACAAATAATGCCCTCGCCGGGATTCGAACCCGGAACCTCCAGCTTCGTAGGCAGGGTCACTACCAACTAGGCTACGGAGGCTAATATATTCGCATTGTCCGATGTTACAATATTTGAAACCCGTCCACAAATTAAAAAGTTTATTTTTTTATTTTGGAACAACCTTTACACGTAATTTGTAAGGATCTCCTAAGGTCTGAGGCAATACTGCTCACATAAAATAGCATTAAACCATACTGATTAGCTTTTTTATTTTTGTCATCATCATCATCATCAGCCTATGATAGTTCACTGATGGACGTAGGCCTCTCCTATTAACTATGCGTATATGTAGACGCATTAGGAGGCAAGTGGATTGGCGATCGCAGTAATGTGTCCGCTATGATGACGCCGCTGCCCATCATCATTCTTTTATCAAATAATGGTCAGTGACACTTCAATCCCTTAGTCGACTCTTAGGACACCCGCAGGAGTTGGGGTGGTGACAAATGTATTCTTACTGCCGTCACCACACGGCCTATTATTTTTGTCACCAATACCTAATCCAAGATTCTGATTATATTGACAAGTGTCATTTTTGCTAAGCCTCGAAGTTGCGGTGTTCAGATTGCATACAGTACAGTCAAAGACAAAATAAGGTGTACACAAAAATGTTCAAAAATAAGTCCCAGTGCACTCTAATTCTGTGTAATGAGAACGTCGTAACGTATTTATGAGCGGATTCTTTCGATACTTATTTTTGCACTTGACTGTTTATAGTATAATATGTCATCGATTATTGGAATTAAATATTGTTGATTTTTTTCGTTTGTTCTATTTAAAAATTATTGATTTCTATTTAATTAAGTAGTAAACCGTTGTTGGCAGTCTGGCGCGTGTCACGTAAGAGCCGAACTGAGGGATTGAAGTGTCACTGACCATTCTTTAATAGAAGATTGATGATGGGCAGCAGCGTCATCACAGTTATTGCGATCGCCAATCCGCTTGCCCAGCGTGGCGATTATGGGCATTTGGAGCATTCCACGAGAATGCCGCTTACGTAACGCGATTCTTTTAGTACTTCTAAAAATGATAGGAATCCCGAGTTCTAGTGTGGTAATATTTCGGAACTTAACTTTCACACAGTTATTTCTAACTTTGAGCATTTATTTAACGTAGCTCTGCCATAGATAGTATAAGTGTCACGTAAGCGACATTCTCATGGAATGCCCCATTTACTTCCTATCCTGTCTATACGCATACGACCTTCAAACCTTCAAGAAAAGAGCGTACTCCCACCTTAAAGGCCGGCAACGCATTTGCGACGCCTCTGGTGTTGCGGGTGTCCATGGGCGACGTTAATCGCTTTCCATCAGGCGATTCGTCTGTTCGTTTGCCACCTATAGCATAAAAAAAAAAGTTAATAGGAAAGGCCTACGTCGGCCGAACTGATATAGGGTGATAATGTGAAGTAGTAAATCTACGTGGGGCTTTCAGGATTTATCCAGTAGCTAAGGTCACCTCGTATAAGGCTGCGGCTCCATTGAAGCGGCGAGGAGCGGAGATGTGCAAAATTGACCAATTACATATTACATTCTTCAAATTCAAAATTCGAAACACTGTGATGCGGTCTCATTTGCCAATTTTGCACATCTCCGCTCCTCTCCGCCTCAATGGAGCCGCAGCCTAATCCTCTGTAACGGACTTTGAGCTGCATAGAAACTTCATTATATTTTGTATATCTTCCACAGATAACAATAGTAATGGGTGCCGTGCTAGGCACCATCATCTACCGCATATCGATGGTCTCCGTCATCTACGGAGGCTCCGGTTTCTTCCTCAAGAAGCACGCCAAGATCTTCACCGCCATGACAGCTGCCATCATTAACTTGATCATCATTATGATACTCACTAGGGTACGTCTGTATTTCTCCTTTATTTTCACTGTCTCACATTTCCGTTGCCTTAATATTTCTCATTTTCTCCCCTGGCTTTTCACTGGCATCCTTAGTTACGTTGGGTACTTAATATATTGATAATATTAAAATTTTCACATTAAAAATGGTTTTTTTTTTCAGATATACGCCAAAGTAGCAGTTTATTTAACTAACATGGAGAACCCCCGGACGCAGACTGAATACGAAGATTCCTACACATTCAAGATTTTCTTCTTTGAATTCATGAACTTCTACTCTTCGCTAATTTACATTGCCTTCTTTAAGGTAAGTACAGTCACGTATAAATATATGAATACATTTCAAAACGTATACTCATGGCACAAGGATGGAAATCGTTATACGGCGTGTTACACCACCCACTGAAAACCTGCAACGGGGTGATTTGGTATGTTATACTGAACAACCTTTACTATGGAGCTAACCCTGAAATCTCCAAAAAAAAAATTGGCTCTTTCATACAAAATGTGGTTATCGATCGATCACAATGTATGAAAAAGACAATTTTATTTTTTAGATTTCGTGATTGGCATAGTAAAAGTTGTTCAGTATAGCCTACTAAATCACCCCGTTCAAGGTTTTCAGTGGGTGTTGTAACACCCTGTATATTTTAGGGGCCCACCGTACAAGCTAAATTACGAATAGTGAACGAATAGTGGGTCAAAGACCATGTCCAGTATTTTGGTCTAAAGGTTAAACGACTTCAAAGTTTTATCGTACTATTTTTCATTATCACTTTATTGATATCATACTTCCTGGCGGTGACATGGTGTCGTACAGTATTCAAACTAACATCAAAAAAATGTACATGAAATGTACGAAATTATACGCTAATTAAAAAAAATTGTACTACACGTACGACACCGCTAGGAAGCGTACTTTCTGGCGGGGGCTATTTATTTTGTTATGTTGCGGTTGCGGCCAAGTTTTCAATGGGCATGTCAATTAAAAAATATGTACGAAAATTGTACGTTCTGTTATTGCTTAATATCTCCGTAGAAATAGTTTCTCGTTTCTAATATAACGAATTATACTTAGTAATACTCCTATTTCCTATATCATTCATTACGCGCAGAAGTTATTTACAATGATAATTTGATAATGTATTAATTATTGGGAAACGGTTTATGTACCTACTGCACAATGTAATAATAGTTATATGCATGCATAAATATGTATGACGACGATTACATGCCACTTATTAATGTATATAATCGATGTTCCAAATTAAAGCATCATCTTAATATGCATTCCCTGTTAAATCCCTTCCAATCTGGTTTCCGCCCCGGGCATAGCACAGTCACCGCCTTGGTTAAGGTCACCGACGACATTCGTCTTAATATTGAGCATAAAAAGCTCACAATCCTCGTTCTCCTGGATTTCAGTAGTGCTTTCAACACTGTTAACTTCGACATACTTCTCGCTATACTTCGTACTCTTAACTTTTCTGAAACAGCGATTTCTTGGTTTCGCAACTACCTTATTGGTAGGAGGCAGCGGATGAGAGTTGGCGACAAGCTGTCCGACTGGTGCGAACTCTCCGCTGGCGTCCCCCAAGGTGGGATACTTTCTCCACTTCTTTTTTCAATGTTCATTAATGGAATCACCAGGTCCCTTAGTTCCTCTTATCACTTATATGCGGATGACCTACAGATATACTCAGCGGCTAGTATTGAGGAATTGTCGAGCTTAGTTAATAACATTAATAGTGATTTAGATTTAATTCGGTGCTGGGCTTATAATTATGGTTTAAAAGTTAATGCGAAGAAATCGCAAGCGATTGTTATTGGTAGCCCTTACTACATAAATAAGCTCTCGGACATGACGGTTCCGGATATTTATTTTGGTGATACTTCTATTCCTTTCTCTTCGACTGTACGAAATTTGGGTATTATCATGGACCAGTCGCTTTCTTGGACAACCCATGTAGCGGACGTTAGCCGAAAGGTGTTTGCGTCACTTCACTCTTTGAGACGCCTACAAAATTTTCTCCCACTTCAAACTAAAATTACCCTAGCGCAGTCTCTCTTGCTTCCTCTTCTGGATTATGGAGATATTGCTTTTCTAGATCTGAGGGAGGAGCTGCTTGATAAACTTGAGCGTCTACAAAATGTATGCATTAGATACATTTTTGGCTTGCGAAAATATGATCATGTTTCTCAGTTTCGTTCTCAGCTCGGCTGGCTTCCGATCCGTCGTCGCAGAGACGTACATATCCTGTCTTTACTTTTTAACGTACTTTTTAATCCTTCTTCGCCTCCTTACCTTTCCGAAGGATTTGTTTATTTAGCTGACGGTAGTAATCACCGCTTGCGTTCGAGTTCTAACCTTACTCTTGCTTTACCGTCTAATAGGTCGCGTACTTACTCCAGATCTTTTTTGGTGCGTGCTGTGAAATTGTGGAATGGGCTTCCATTGTCCATCGGACAATCCCAGTCTGTTGCGTCATTCAAGAACAATCTGAAAAAGTTGTGGCTCTCCGATATTTTGTGAATTCGTTGGGTATTTTTTTTTTTTTTTTAATTTATTTTTTATAGATGTGTAGTATATGTACGTATATGTATTGTATTTTTTAACCATATATGTGTATTTTATGTACGAAGTTAGCTTAGTAAGTATTTAATTGTTATTTGGTACTCTAATACATTCACAGTACACGTGTATGTTTGTCTATCTCTTGCTTCCTATACGCAACTCCTTTGCTCAAAGGTTAACTGGAAGAGATCCCTTACAGGGATAAATTCGCCTTTGTACCTGTCAAATTTACTGTTAATATGTGTATTTTTACCTGTGTTTTGTGTACAATAAAGAATTTACATACATACATACATACATAAAGCACCTATGAGATAGATTGAGATAGATTATACCTATGAGATAGATTAAACCTAAAAGCGAACCAGAACGTACATTCCTCGTACATATTTTAGTTAGGTCTTTCGTCATCATCAGCCTATGATAGTCCACAGCTGGACGTAGGCCTGTCCTATTAACTATACGTATAGACGCCTTAGGAGGTAAAGGCCCATAATCGCCACGCTGGGCAAGCGGATTGGAGATCGCAGTAATGTGTCCACTATGATGACCCTGCCCATCATCAATCTTTTATCTAATAATGGTCAGTGACACTTCAATACCTAGTCGACTCTTACGATACCCGCAGGGGGAGTTGGGGTGGTGACAAATGTATTCTTACTGCCGTCGCCACGCGGCTCAGCGTAGTAGGTCCTTAATAATACGAAATTCTCTTTATTAGTACAGATGGTGCCTTTTTTAGGCGCTAGTGCGAGAAGTGGCTCATTTTACGTCAGGTCCAAAACTTCGGGGGGCCATCTGTACTAAAAAAAACGTCGTACGAGACACGTGCAAAACGGAAATTCGTAACTCGTGCCGATTTAAAACACTCCCTTCGGTCGTGTTTTAAAACTTCGCCACTCGTTTCGGATTTCATGTTTTCCGCAATTGTGTCGTAATGTACTATTCTAGGGTCGCTTCTACGACTACCCCGGCGACGACCAAGCCCGCAAATCGGAGTTTTTCAAGCTGAAAGGTGACATCTGCGACCCTGCGGGCTGTCTCTCCGAGTTGTGTATACAACTAGCCATCATCATGATTGGCAAGCAATGCGTCAACAATTTTGTGGAGCTTGGAAACCCGTGAGTCTTTTTCCGCAAATTTTAATTTAATAATTTTTTCCCCTCACTAGCTCGTAAAGCGCTCTTTTATCCTTTAATACGAGCGGGTAAAAACGCATCTTATTCACATGTGAGGCAAAGTATTTTGGACAACTTGCTCTTATTCCTATGGCTCACTACTGCCTAGTATAAGTGGATCTGTATGACCGTACAAATCATGCGCAATCGGAGTTCACATGTTAAATTAGTCAATTCTCATTGGTGACTTTGTAAGTCAATTTTGAAGTTAATTTACATTTGGATTAGATTTGTAATCATATTTCCTCGCGATGGTGCGGGAAAAAAAGTTGTGTTACACTTGGCGGCAAAGTTTGTTCAACTCTCGTGCCTCGAGACCTTCGCAATGCTCAGGATTCCAGTTTTTGAACCACTCGCTACGCTCGTGACTCAATTTTGGAATCTTTCGCTAGCTCAGGTCTCAATATTGGCGTGACAGTTAAACAACAATTTTGCCCCCCACATACAGTTGTCATACATACATAGCAGTTGTCGACATTCACTATGATCTCTAAAGCCGCGTTTTCACTTAGTGTTCTGAGCGAGCATTCGTTCGTTCTTGGACAGATGATAACAGGATTTCACATAGCAAAATGTTCGTTCGTCAGCCCACGAACACGCGAATGCTCGCTCAGAACAGTGTTTTTTAGGTTGTCAGTTGTTGACAGTTATTCTATGGCACTGACACATCGCGACTTAGATCAATGCCCGCTTTCCACGCGAGCGGGGCGGAGTCATTAATGGGTCCGTCTAACTTTCACTGCTGCTGTGACTCGCAGCCGTCAACTGAATACTAGTCTTTAGCGAGTGAATAACGTAAAACGGAGCCATTAATGAGTCCGTTCCGCTCTCAGCGGAAAGCGAGCATTAGTTCTAAACGGAATAGCGTTAGTAGATCGTAGTAGCGTAGCGCTACTGTTAACTAACCTTTTCTGTCACTGTCACATTTTTAGCTTCCCAAAAAAGAGGTGTGAAAGAATCCAAGTTCATCATCATTTATTTAAAAGCATGGCTCTTGTCGGTGGAGTAATTTCCATTATATTCTATTCTCTGCCTTTCCCTTCAGCTCTCTATACGTTTCAACTTCTACAGTTTCCTTCAATTGCTCCATGTAGGCTCTCCGTGGTCTTCCTCTTTTTCTTTTTCCTTCTATCTTTCCTTCGATTAAAACTTTAATGAAATCATCGTGACGAGGTAAATGACCAATCATTTTTCCTCTTCTGTTTTCAATCACTTTTAATAATGTTCTTCTTTCCTGGACTATATCCAGTACCTCTTCATTAGTCTTTTTCTCTGTCCAACTGATCTTTTCCAACTTTCGCCAACACCACATCTCAAAAGCCAAGAATCCAAGTTAAATTAATCATCAGCTTGTCTCCGTGTACTGCTGGACAGCCTCTCCTATTAACTATGCATATAGACGCATTAGAAGGCCATTAGGAGGAGGAGCAGAATTAATTCTCATCATAATCATCATCATCATCAGCCCGTTGCAGTCCACTGCTGCTGGACATAGGCCTCCCCCAAGGTACGCCACAGAGCTCGGTCTGCTGCTTTATGCATCCAGTTTCTGCCAGCCCCCTTATGCGAATCACCCCGCCATCTAGCCGGAGGGCGTCCCACGCTACGTTTACCAAGACGCGGTCTCTACTCCAGAACACGCTTGCTCCAACGGTCATCGGTTCTGCGGCATATGTGGCCAGCCCATTGCTACTTCAACCTACTAACTTTCAGAGCTATGTCGTTCACTTTGGTTCTCTGGCGGATCACTTCGTTTCGAATTTTGTCCTTTTACTAATAATTAATTTTACTAACTCAAAATTCCAGAAAGATCCACAACTGGTGGCGGCAGCGTACCCACCGTGCCATCACTCGGGACCCCACGAAGCCCCACATGGCGTGGGAGCAGGACTACCACCTCCAGGACCCAGGGAGGCTGGCGCTCTTCGACGAATATCTGGAGATGAGTACGTTCTAGAATATTCTGTGATGTTTCACACTTTTATACCATTTACGATCTATGAAATCTAACATATTAGTACCTATGTTAGTTGGCAAACTGCGAGTACATGTATGTATCAATCTACGGACACTGAAGTTTATTGTGTTAGCAAAATGAATTTGTACGTTTCCGTGAGAAGCGGAAGCAATTGGATTTTCCGAATCCCGGCTATAATGTGACTGCTGGGGCCCGTTCCTCAAAAGTTTGTAACTTGTAATTCTCTTTTTAGCACCGTTAATAAGATAAGGGGCCTGTTTATCAAAAGCTTGTAACTTGCAATACAAGCGGAAGTCCTTATCTAATGAATGGCGATAAAAAGAGACTTGCACTTGTATTACAAGTGGAAGTCTCTTGTAATACAAGTTACAAGCTTTTGAAAAATAGGCCCCTGCAGTGTTTTTTATTAATTTAAGTTGTATACATATTTTCTCCATGGCCGCATTGGCCGCGTGGTGATGGCAATAAGAGTAAATTTGTCATTAATCACGTCATACGATTTTGGCCTTTTTGGACCAATCCCCATGGTGATATTTGGTGATATTTTCTGCCCCCTCCCCCCTCCCTTTTGACGTGTAATTTTTTGCCAACTTAAGTAGTCCTTTTAATAACACTTGAATTTACGTATGTTTTTGCCAACTACGAGGTAAATGTTCGCGAAGTTTTAAAACTCAGTATTTAAAAAGTGTTTTATAAAAAAACAAGATTTTATTACTAGATATAATGCTGTTCAACAGATTCGAGAGTAACTAAAAATTACACGTGATTTTTCCGATGACCCCCCTATGGTGATAATTGGTGATTTTTTCTTGAATCCCCCCCCCCTCCCCCTATACAGTATGACGTGATTAATGGACAAGCCCTTTAGAGTCGGCTAGAGGTTTATTGAAGCAATCTTCAATAAATAATCGACAGCAGCGTCATCATAGTAGATACGGTGTTATACTCGTATCTACGAGTTGGTTGAATGAGTAATCATATCGAGTCACTCTCTTTCAACAGTTCTCCAGTACGGCTTCGTGACGCTATTCGTGGCGGCGTTCCCGCTAGCCCCCCTCTTCGCGTTGCTCAACAATATCGCCGAAATTCGCCTCGACGCGTACAAGATGGTCACGCAGGCACGGAGGCCGCTGGCAGAGCGGGTCGAAGATATAGGAGCTTGGTAACCAATTCACATACCTTTTACCAGCAACTTTTGAGTATCAAAGTCAAGAAAATGCCGAACTTTTAAAACGTAATAAATATAAGGGCCTCGGCAAAGAGTACGATTTTGTACCGTTTGGCGTAGAAACTTTAGGTTCTTGGGGCCCCAGCGCACGCAAATTGTTTGCTGAGATCGCGAAACGTCTGGTTGATGTAACTAAAGACCGAAGAGCTGGCGACTTCCTCGCACAACGCATCAGTGTTGCGATACAGCGAGGAAATGCCGCCAGCATACTCGGTACATTGCCACAAGGGCCAATCTTAGATATAGGTTAGGTTACGTAGATTAGTTAGATTTAACTATTATTTATTCAAGTTAATAAGCATTTTCGAATCGTCTGACATTATCAAGAGAGAAAAAAAATCTACTGGTTCAAACCCTACACCGTTCCTGAGAAGAACCAGTAAGAAACTCAGGTGGACTTATTTTTCAAAACAGTATAATAATACATCTTATTAAAATAACATGAATTAAAGAAGTTATTACAAAAAATATATATATTTTTATAGACATTTTTTTTTTAAGAAAAATAAATACAGGATCATAATAATAAACAAAAATTATTATTATTGTACAAGTGTATCTATTTACATCGACTAGATTCTTAAGGTTTTTTAAGGTAGTTAATTATTTCTTACTTGTCTTCTAGTAAAAAAGCTTCTAAGCAAAAAACATTTTTCTCTAAAACCTCAAGATTTTTCAAAATTATGACACTCGGGGCAATATTGAAGTCGCTTTTTTTCTTATTGCCCATCCAGCTTATCAGTAAAAAAGGCAGCAAATTTTCTGCATGGGCAGCCAACTTTGCGTCTACATTTTTTTTAATTTGCCGCCTTTTTGGACCACCATACAAGCTGGCCAGAATATAATTACACAGCTATCAAAGGCACATTTGCCAGCTATAAAACTCTGGCTTTACACAGCCTAAAAAGCGACACTTTAGACTGACACCAAGTAACTCTGGTAACACCAAGTAACCCGTTTTCCCCTGACTCACTTTAACTAGTTATTACGGTGATGTTGTCTTTTACAGGTATGGTATTTTGAGGGGGATAACATACGCAGCAGTAGTATCTAATGTAAGTACCTAAATTAAAATATTTTAATAAGATTTTGACGCCATACACCGCCTGTTGTCTACCTCTAGTTAAGTAGCTATTTCTCTGTACTCGTTTTCATAATAAGGTGTGCGATAAGATAATGAGTATATTTGTATTATTGTAATGCCATGCTATGGCGCTAGCGATGGATAAAGCCTTAGCTAATGTAATATGGTCTTATTATAATATGTACATACATTAAACTGGCTTACAGCCAATAAGTGTTTAAAAACAAGTTTAACCGCCCAATTAAGTATAAGCGCATATCAAAATTGATTCCAACATTTTATACTGATTCTATCAACACTTGTATAGTCCGGCAAACCAATTTAGAAATAAAAAGCATCACGAAATTCATATTGTCTATGGACGGCAAAACAGAGTCAAATGTTTGAGTTTCCTTGGTTTTTCTTTGTCTTCAATAGAATAGATTTTCATTATCAATATCTTTCCAGGCATTCGTAATAGCATACACTAGCGACTTCATCCCTCGGATGGTGTACAAATACGTGTATTCCCCGGACAACACACTAGCTGGTTACATCGACCACTCTCTGTCACGTAAGTTCTAATCTATAACCTGCGACCATATATAACATGGACGTCTAATGCCAACAACATGGATTATGCTAGACTTGGTATTGCTGCTGAATTAGGTTTACATTAAACGATACTCTTAGGATCTTTTGTAATTTATGACACATGACTGCGATTCCGTGCCGTCACCGTTTTTGAGCAGAGGCCCTACCGCGAACCACGAACGAACGTAGTGTTTTTTTTTTTTTTTATACCACGTCGGTGGCAAACAAGCATACGGCCCGCCTGATGGAAAGCAGTCACCGTAGCCTATGGGCGCTTGCAACCCCAGGGGTGTCACATGCGCGTTGCCGACCCAATAAGAACTTGTACACTCCTCTTTTGAAGAACCCCATACTGTGTTGCCTGTCTCTCGCACTCGTGAATTCGTACGTATGTATAACAGGGAGGCAATCGTTCGTGGTTCACGGTAGGGCCTCAGCCGTTTGGGGGGCATGCAGTAAAAACGTTACGTATACGATACGTCACTGCGATTCCTTACCGTCACCGTTTTTAGAGCAGCAATTCACATTTAAATTTCAGTTAATAGCGATGACTGTAGTTAAAATTAATTATTTAACATTTTGCACGACATAATACACGAAGAAATTATTACTAAGATGTAGATTGCAGTAATTTTTGTACAGAACTTCTATTTGATAAATTGAAAAGAACTTAAAAGAGTAGGTCATTTGGCAGTACTCAAACGTGACGTCACTTTTGAGAATTTCATATAAAATTCCATAGTGGTGATCGTTTTGACAGTTCGAAAAAAGATGCTGATATGACTTGCCAGTCATCATGCCTATTATGCGAATGTTCTGCAAATTGTCACAGTCGTTCGAAATAATCGCAGTTTGAATTTGAAATTTCCAGTATTCAACACCTCGGACTACCGCGAGGAGTGGGGGGCGGACGAGAACGAGGTAGACCCCCCCACCTGCGCCTACCGCGGGTACCGGAACCCACCAGACCACAACGACCCGTACGGGCTGTCGCCGCACTATTGGCATGTGTTTGCTGCCAGGCTGGCTTTCGTTGTCGTGTTTGAGGTTAGTATTAGGTACAGATGTAGTACAAAAATTTATTTCCTCCCGCTTTTCGCGGAATCATCCGAAATAAAATTGCTGTTACAAGAAACTTCAGTAGCTATTGCCACAGAATACATATTAGTACAAGTACAGAAAACCATCTCCAAAAACCCGTTTAAAGAAATAATTACTCTCGCTACGATACTATTAAGTTCAAATTCCCACCGCGCAACACTAAATGCCAACGCTAAACGTCACGTATCACGTAAATCAAGTTCTTGACTCGGCATTTTATACAGTAGCAGCCTGTAGCACGCGACACTTTTGTATGTGGCGATCCTATTTAAAAATAGTCGACCCAGGTAGACGACTCGCATGTTGGGTGGCAAGGTTCAATCATGACAACTTAAATACATCGGAGAAACTAAATAAAAGCTTGCATATAAAATTACAAAAAAATTTCTGGAACGAAGAGTAACGTGACGATTGCCATCATTATAAATAGTCGCATGATTTTGAATCTGTAATACGATAGCCGAATGGCAACTTAGCTAACCTGCAGGTGCTTTAACAATGATTGTTGATTTCCCAGCACGTGGTCTTCGGCCTCACCGGCCTCATGCAGCTCTTCATACCCGACGTGCCAACGGAGCTCCGGACTCAGATGCAGCGAGAAGCCCTGCTGGCTAAAGAGGCCAAGTATGAGCACGGACGCCGTCGGCTGTCCACGGAATACAGGCAGTTGGTTACGCAGAAGAGCGACCCGGCTGGCCCAGGTAACTGACACAGGGAAAACTATAAAACTTCCACCCAAATTCTTCCTGGCAACAAGGTCTCAACATTCTAACCAAAAGACTTACACTCCTGGACAATGGTTCCACAACGAACTTAGCTTCATAGCCCTCAATCTATAATTTTTCGCTGGTCG